>SAUA01000116.1:0-107899 GCA_004335185.1 Phoma sp. RAV-16-625
CCCCCCGCGAGTGAACCCCCAAAAACCCACACCCCCCCGCAAAAAAAAAAAAAAAAAAAAAAAAAGCAAGTGAGAGGGGGGGAAATGCTGTATTAAAATACTCGGTTCAACACCAGTCGCAATGCTGATTCGATCCATGATGCTGTGGTATCTCCCAACTCCTAAAAGCAAGTCCAATCAAAATCCCAGTTCATGTCCGTCGTGGAAAGTGATATATAGATGGAGAACAGAAAAAGACAAAGTGCCTGCCCGCCCACGTCTACAAACGCCATTACGAACAAGAAGAAAGCAGAATATGATATCCATCATGCTTCGGGATGAATTCCTCCAATATGCTTACCAAACGGAAGGAGAGATGGGTCGATCTTTAGTGACATCTACAAAAGCCGCCGTCATACGACAAGCCGGCTCAGATCGACTTCTCTGCGCTGGCGTTCAAGCGGGCCCGAAAGCGACCCGCCCCAATTGTCGAGGTCGTCGTCGCTCGCCCAGTCCGTCATCAGCTCGTCGCGGCCGTTGTCAAACGAGCGCCGTCGCGCGGTTCGCTCGCCCCAGCCTGACCGCTCGAGCTCGATGATGCCGCCGAATCTGCGTTCCCCGTTGGCGATGAACAGGGACTGGCCGTCGGGCGTAAAGGTCACGCCGCCGAGCGGGCCGAAGAAGTCAAACACCTGTTTTGATTCGAATGTCTGCGCGTTGATGATGTTGACGTAGTCGTCTGCTTCGGCCGCGATGAGGACTCGTGGGCCGGAGCCGACCGGCGAGAAGCGCAGCGCACGGGGAATGCTGAGCTCGCTTGCAAGGACCGCAAGGGGCTGAGCCCAATATCGGGCGTCCCAGACGACGATGGTGGAGTCCTGGGCTGCGGTCGCAACGTGGATGCCGTCATCTGCCCAGGCGCACGCAAAGGCGTCGTCGGTGTGAGTCTTGAGCGACTCAAAGGGTCGTCCTGTCTCGGCATTCGTGATGAGGGTTTCTTGGAAGTCGCCCACTACAACGCGCATCCTCCCGTTGGGGCTGGTGGCCGAACAGTTGACGGCGGCCGAGTAATGGAAGTCGTGTGTGAAGGTGTTGGTCGCGCAGTCGAGTATGCGCAGTCGATGGTCGTTGGAGCATAGGACACCCTGGGGATGATACGTAGTCCGGGATTCGAACAGGTGCAGGTGGTTGACGATTTTCGACTTTACGTCCGAGGCAAAGTCTGATGTGCGGCCGAAGGTGTAGGGCGTGCCTGTTGTGGAGGATAAGTCGGTGATGGCATACTCGCCTTCGAAAGCACCTGCTATCAAGACGTCGTTGAGCGTGGCAATCGTCGTGATGGAGCCGTCTAGGGCCAGCTTCTTGCTCAGGTCTACAATGGGTTCGGCAGGCGCGCCCTCTGCGTCGGTGCGGAAGACCTTGTGGCCTGCAGCGTAGAAGACGTCGTTCCTGGAGGTGGCCGCCAAGACGTTCCGGAGCTGAAAGTGAGGAAAGTAAGCACGATGCGAAGTCGTGTTTCTTCGGAACGAGAAGAAGCTGTCAGTGCTAGGTATTGAAGGCGTCCACTGCTGATGTGCGTTAGTGCTGGGCCAGGTTTGACTTGACGGCATGCCTACCGTGCGTGTCTCCTTCAGGGTGGGCGACAACCTCTCCTCTTCACACTCTCTGCGCCTGCTTCGGACTGAAGATCTTGTGGTGTTGCGAATGGTCCAGTCGATGCCCTGGAAGTCGTATTTATCGCCCTGCAGGTCGTCCTGGGTGATGACGTGTGGGACGTGGACGAGGTCGAGCCCGGGGACGGTGGGCTTCTCCGGGGTCAGGTAGTGGAAGAAGGAGGTGATGGGGACGAATTGGGCCTTGTCCCTGATGCTGAGGTGGGCCTCGTAGTGGGTGGGCGGGGGCTCGAGCGAGGGTTCGGAGCTCGACAGGTGGCCGAGGTAGGGCGGGGGCGGGGGTAGGTGGACGTTGCTGATGTGGAACGAGGTCATGTCGCTGGTGGGCGGGGGCACCGTGTCGTGAGCGAGCGCGGCGAAGGCGTGGAAGGGGGCCATGGCGGCGTGCAGATGGACGCTCAGGGCGTGGGAGAGCAGGGCGGGCGGTGCGGGCGGCGCGGTGAAGTGTGCGGTCAAGTGTGCTAAGGATATGCCCCCGCTCTCGTCGTCGTCGTCTTGGTCGTCGTCACTGACTTCATCTTCCCCGAAGCTGGCGGGCGGCCTGCTGTCCGACAGCGTGGCGAGTGTCGCCGTGGCAGCGAGTGTGTTGAAGGACGTCGAGGATGTCGAGGTTGTGGCTGGGCCCGCGCCCGCGCCCGTGTCTGCGGCGGCCGAGTAGGTCAGGGTGACGTTGTTGGGTGGCGCGGCCGTGAAGTGGTGGTCGTCGTGCGGGCTGGTCATGGCAGCCCGCTGTCGGCGTGTCGGCCAGCCAGAATGCGTCGCAGAGCCAGTGGAAAAGGTGCAGGAGCAGGAACAGGAGCTGGAGCAGGAGCTGGAGCAGGAGCTGGAGCTGGAGCTGAAGCACAGCGGTTGGGCGCACGGTGTATGCGACAGAGGTGCGAACGGCTGCAGTCAGTCAGTCGCCTAGTGGGCGGCGCGGCGGGTCGCTCTCTGGCAGCGCAGCGTGGGGTCGAGGCGGCTGCTACTGGCTGCTGGACGACGTGCCTTCACCCAGACACACCGTGTGCAGTGTGGACGCAGGCGCTATGTAAGGAACACGGAGCCACACGCTGACCACGCTGAGCACTCAAGCACGCCGACTCCTGTCCTGCACGTCTGCACGTCTGCACGTCTGCACGTCTGCACGTCTGCGCATCTGCACGCACGGGAGGAGCTGCAGGCGACAAAGCTGCCGTAGCTGCGTAGCTGCGTAGCTGCGTAGCAGTATTGAGTGCACTGTGGGGTCTCCATGTCGCCGGCCCTCGTTGCGCGGCACTATTGGGAGCCTGCATCCAAGGGGCCGCTCACCCACGCACCTTTGAAAGTTTGCCCTCACGCCTCGCTAAGCCTGAGCGCAAATGCTACTCTGATCAGTGCCGTCGTCGAGCAAACAAACGTGCCGCTGATCTAGACCGACCACGCATGTCTACACAGTACCTCTCCCCAACACCACCTATGGATGCTATGCTGTCATGATGCCCAAGGAACCTATGGCGCACACCCACACACACACACAAACACATGTAATAGTATGTCCATGTCCTCGCGCCGCCCTGCAGCCCCGTGCCCGTCGCCGTGCAGAAGCCAGCAACCGCCTGTCGCTTACTGTCTGTCAGTCACTCACTCAGGCCCAGCGTGCTTCCGGGCGGCCTGCAGTTGCACAACGGTTTCTTTCTCCAACGAGAGCAAAGGCGGGGGGGAAATGTGGGAGGGGGAGATTGTCTGTGTCCGTGTCCGTGTCTGTGTCTGTGTGTGTGTGCTACAGCTCACATGGCTCTGCCAACACGACAACGTTCAACCCTCAGCGGGTCCTGCGAGCTGGCGACGTCGCACAGCTTCATGCGTGGAGCGAATCACCCCTCGCCTACTCGCCCGCTCCCCTGTGGCTCTGCGTCCGTTTTGGGCTTCCTGCGGCCCCGGCAAGCAGAAGACGAGGTAATGTCAGTCCACATGCGGACGCAGACAGTGCACGAGAGCTGCCGTCGCCTTGTTGCCGGCCACGCTCCGTTGCTGTGTGTGACGAGGCCACCTCGAGCCAAGATTCGCACGAGTATGCCGTGCTCACAGTCGCTGGCACGACACAACAGCCGCCACTCGCTCACCACCGTCACTCCACAGTGGAGACGGCACTGTCAGGGAAAAGCGTGACAACCTGCCAAATCTTCCTTCCGACCCAGGACGTGCCTCGTGTTACCCGCGCGAGCTTCAACGCTGCGTGCACGGATAAAGGAGTATTTGAACTCATGCTAGAATCAATCGTGATCGAGTGAATCAATCAACAAATGAATGAATCGTGAATGGATGAATTAATGCTACAATTAATCTAAGAGGGCCTCTGTACCGACCCGTTCCAAAATCTACAAGGAATACTCCATACAACAGAGTACAAGGGCGTGAGAATCCATCCGAGCATCCTAGCAGTCCTGTAAGAAGAAACGTCGTACAATATGCACTCTCTATGCTCGCCCCCCAGGCAAGCGACAGGACTGCCCTCCTTGCCAAACGACGCCATCATGCGAAAATCAGTTGTCATAGTACGCCTCGTATCCCTGCTGCTGCTGCTGCTGCTGCGGCTGATGCTGCGGCCATCCCCCAGCCGACGTCGTCTGTGAGTACCCGCCACCAGGTGTCTTCAGTCTCCGCTCTGTTGGCGCTCAACGTTAGTTACAAATGTCGTCAGGGGAAGAATGTGCGCCTTACCTGCTTCAAAATCGTGCCATCTTCGCATCGTGATCTTGCTGCTGTCGAATTCACCCTCATACTCCAGACCCGCCTTCTTCGTCTTCTCCCCTGACGTCTTCCGTGTGTCGCCCCAACTGAAGTCGTCAAACTTCCAGAACGCGTACGTGGGAAGCACAAAGTTCCAAACGGGAAGAGACAGCAGATAGACAAACATCCACGCGACGTACGACCACCGGTGAGCCGTAACCACAATCAGAATCGCCGGCAGTCCCAAGATGAGCGCAAGAAGAACAAGCGGAATTACGGGCGCTGCCGTGTGGAGGATGGCTGCCTTGATGGAGATCGCAACTAAACTGTGTCAGCACGGTGTACTACCCGACGCTCGCGTGCGGAATCTTACTCAAGTAAAAGGTAAAGGCGATGGCGGCCGGTAGAACCAGTGTGCCAATCAGCTCAATGAACACGACAAACTGCATGCTGAAGCAAAAGGTGCCGCATAGATCCCGCACGAGAACCAGCTCCATCAGGTTGTGGACTGTACTATTGATCCATCGCCTACGTTGCGACAGCAAGACCTTGAACTCGTCCGGTACCGTGGTTTTGCACACAGCTTGGGGTACAAAAACCTGCTTTCGCTTGGGGAACGTCTTGAGCATCAGTGTCGACAGGTACCGATCCTCACCTAGCAGTAGCAGGTTCTTCTTGTGCAACGTATCGACCACGTTCTCCGAGTAGTGCTCGACAACATCAGGGTTAGCCAGGATGGGAACCCAGTAGTTCTGGCCACCTTTAGGAGCCTTGATGCGGTACATGCAGAAACATCCGGGAAGACAAGTGACACCACCAAATACCGATTCGAAGGACTTGGCCAAGTGATGTGAGATGAAGTATCTGCTGCTGTCAGTGGCGCCATCGTCTAACATCAAACGGGAAACTTACTCAAACACCTGGATCATCGAGACCCACGAATCTCTCTTGTTGGCAATCTTCGTCTCACCACAGAGACCCATAATCTCTGGATCCTTGACCATGGCGGACACCATGTGAGTCAGACTATCCGGGAAGACCTTTGTATCGGCGTCGACCATCAGTACGATCTCGTAGAAGTCTGGCGAAATGCCCGTGATCTTCCAGATACCATTGAACATCTCAAACTCGAGTTCCGTCATACGCTCGTCGAACATGACCTTCTGCAGGAAAGACATCAGGATGATCTGACTGTCGCGCTTTCCACGGTTGCCAGCCTTCGGCTTGGTCGCCTCGTCAGGGGTGCCACACTTGACAACGACCATCATGGGAACGCGTTGCTGCTTGTCTGATGGGAGACGAGAGTCCTCGCCATAGTCATAGAAACCAGAGTAGATCTTGGCCATGCTGTGTCGCTTCGAGCCGCTAGCGACGGCAACGTACGAGAATGCTTGAACTTCGTGAGGCAGAACTGCGTGGTCCTTCATCATGCCCAGACAGATTTCAGGTGTTGTCAGGTCTTCACCTTGACCCTTGATCATGCCATCGCAAATAACGAGAATCAGCTTGTGGCTGTTGGGATAATCGGTCGTGGCAATGGAGTCCAGCGTAGTGCGCAAGCCTTCGGCGCCCTCAGAATAAGCCGTCACCAAACAGATGGAATGAGCCAGGGGATAGCCAAACGGCTGCCACTCGGGGGGAGGCTGAGGCACGACGGCTTCGTGGATGAAGCCGGATGGGCCAGGCCCTTCCTCGCCCATGACACTGGAATAACGGTTCTGTTCAGTGGATCCTGAGAGAAGCAGGCTTGATCGGGATTGGACTTGGTTCTTGCTTTCGAGGTAAGTTGTAGGAAGTGTGCCTTGGCTAGCGTTCAACTGCCTGTACATGCCGCTGTTGGAGGAAAGCAGGCGAGAAGCTGCACTCTGGCTGGTCATCGTGGTTGGCGGTGCTCGCGTCTTGGCCGACTTCTCCATAGCGTAAGGACTGGTGAATCTGGAGGTAGACGGTAGGAAGGTGCTGCCACGCTTGCTCGAACGGTCAGGTCCAGCAGCAGGGTCTGCAAGCCGTGGCGGTGGCCGGTAGATGTCGTCACTCCATTCCTCGATCTGCTGCTTCCTTTCTTTCGAGTCTGCCTTGCCCGTGGAAGTCTTGTCGGCAGCAAATTTCCGGCTGAGGAACCATTGGAAGGCCAGAGCGAGAAAGAACTTGGCCATGACAACAGCCATGATGAATACCAGCGAGACGTAGAGAACGACTTTCGAGGCAATGCAGCCAATGCTCTCGGTGTCGATAGAGCCAACCTTGATGATCTCAGTGAAGCAGCGCGCTACCTGCTTCTCGTAGCTAGAAGAGTATGCGCGAGTGACGTCGACTCCGCGCACGGCGGGGTTGTTCTTGATCTGGTCGAAAATGGATGGGACGTTCACTTGGGTGCTGTTGAACCAATCGAGCAGTGTCAGGTCCAAGACGTCGCCGCCCCAGACCATCAGGTTACGGGAGCTGTTGCGGATGTCGTCCCAGGTGAAGTACACGTCTCCGGCATTCCTCAGCCCATAGAAGGCCTTGCGAGCGTTGTCCGAAGTGTGGCACTGGTAGCCGTTGTACTCGAGGAAGGTGGTGTTGGGCTTGCTGGAGCCATCCTGGTTGAAAGTACGGCATGGGAAATACCAACCCAGGTTGCCGTTCGTCTCGGGAATGCCAGAGTTGTCTTTGGCGGTGATGAGACCCTTGCAAGCGCCGTTGACGTTTTGAAACAGGAAGCTGCCGTCTTGCCCACCGTGCTTCTCAGGAAGATCGAAGAGAACGTTGGCTCCCGAGGGGACGCCTCGGGCGAGGGGGTGCGTGGATTGGGCCAGGTCGTATGCTCTACCGTGGATGATCATGTATCCTCCACCGACCTTGTTGACTTGCTGGCGAACATTGCCGCCAGACGGGCAGACCGTCTCTGTGAAGCCAAACGTGAGGTAGCCGACGAACGTGCAGATGAGCATGATGATGCTGACCAGGCCGACCTTTTCTCTCCACGCACGCTGCTGGGCCTTTTGGGGCTTGCCAAAGCACTTGAGAAGGGCATTGGGACACCAGAAGGTGATGATGGCACAGTAGACGTTCCACAAGCTTGGCGGACGCATCTTGTCCTTTTCCTTCTGGCGCTGCTTCTCCAGGTTCTCCATGGTCTTACTCCGAGTCAGTCTGCGCGCGGCATGGGTCGAGTCGTCGTCCAAGGGTACCTGCTTGTCGTTGTAGCCGCCGCCAGAAGCATTGCGCATGTGTGGCGGTTTCAGGTCGGTGCTGTCTGAGCTGACCGTCTCGGACTCGAGGGCGTCTTCCATGATGGGGTCGTTGCCGGTGGTCGAGGGCTGGACGTTCATCCTCTGGGCGTGCTTGCGGTAGTGGTAGTTGGGGTCGTTGGGGTCGACGCGGCGGCGCTCTGGGCGGATCAGACTGCGCTTCCTGCCCAGGTCGTGGGCGGGGGTCGACTGCTGGCTGCGCATGATGGGGTCGCGGTCCATGGGCACGGGGGTGCCGGGCGAGGGGAGCGGACGGGCGTGGGAGTGGGCGCCGCTCTTGCTATGGCTGGGCGTGCGGTCGTGCGAACGCGTGTTTTCGGCGTCGGAGGTGCGGCGGCGGCGGTGCGCTGTTGGGTCGCGCGAGGCACGCCGCTGGCCATCTGGTCGCTGCGGCAGGGACATTGTCGAGGAATGCAATCTTGCCCAGCGTTGACACGGCCCAGTCGAGTTAGGCCAGCAAGGGCCGCGGTGGAAGAATACGACACAAGAGAGCCGCTCTCCCGTGCGAGGAGGTTGTGCGAGCGAGCGGGTGGAGACGATGGGCCCTGGCGGTGGTGATGGTGTTGGTGCTGGTGTTGATGCTGCTGCCGGCTGCTGTTGTGGGGGCGACAGGCACGGGGGTCGATGCGGGCGGGCAGGTGCAACGTGCAGGAGGCAAAGGGGTCTCAGCGAACGTGGTGGGTCAGTACACAGCAGGTAGCGAACGAGCCAGCGCGAGAGCGACAGAGAGGTCCGAGGAGAGCAGCGAACGACGGGGCAGCAGGCCTCAGAGCAGACGCTGGTGCTGGTCTGCAGCCTCGAGCGGGAGTTGCGAGGTCAACTGAAAGATGGGGCGAGATGCCCCTTGCTAGAAGCAGCGGCGCAGGCGACTCGCAGCGGCCAGTGTGCTATTTTGGACGCTGTTTACCACCGCTAGCCACTACGGCTGTTCGGAGCCCCGGCCGCGAGCAGAGCATCGTGATTACAACATTCCCCTCTCTGTTTAGCACGTCTTTACGGCAAGTTGGCACATCCTGCGCCGACCATGGACAACGACGCGCTGTTTTCTGCACCAGATGACTGGATCTGATCTGCTGGAGACGTCCAGCCTCGGTTTTCAAGTTCGAGGCAGCACCACCCGTTCACGACCCATCCAAGGCCTGTTCAAGAACCCCACCCCCGCGGCATCGAAGAAGCGAGCATGCGGCTGCGCATTGCCCTCGTCGGCCCCTGGATCGGCGGGCTGCCACGATCGTTTTTTCTTTTCCCTGACCCTCGGCCCCCACCGAATCAGCAAGCCAGCAAGCTGCGACGAGCAGCCATAGACAGCAGCGCAGAGAGCCTGTGCCGAGGCGAACGCTGCATTACATACCGCTTCATCATATTGGGCACCTGACGAATACGAAGATTGCGCCAGATGTCTTCACCCCTTCCCCTTTGTCCCTGCAGAAATCGGTGTTGACCAGGCCGAAACCTATCCGGTGAAGACTCAGGGTCCATGGCGCCACGCGCTTGACCAGTCTAGTCCTGCAGGGCCTCCAGCATCCAGGGTACCGTAGTGCAAGGCCACCACTTGCTCATGTCTTGCACGGGCTGTGATAACCTACACATGTACATGCCGCAGTCTGCCTTGGGAGAAGATGACATCTGGAGGTGGGCAGCTGAGGCATTGGCATTGGCATTGGCATTGCATTCCTCAACGGTGGCTGCCAACCTCTAGCCCAGCCCTAGCCATGCCGAATGACGACTGCATCCTCTACATAGTATGCGCATACGAGTAAGCTACGCTACTGAGTATTTTCTCGTCCCAATCGAGACGTCTGTCTCGCGCGGCGTGCAGTCCACTACACGACTCAACTGAAAGGGCGCCGCCGCCATGTGCAGTGGCTGAACGTGTAGAAGATTTTGCTCCTCTGCCTTTTCTGGTCTTCTCTTTCCCAGCTTGTCTACCCAGTAGCATATGTGACCACCCTCCTCTAACCCAGCACGCCTCGGAACCAACCGAGTCCGTAGAGCGTATCGTTTGCGGTGGCTAGCAGCTCGTGTCCGTGGCACCAGCAGCCCGAGCTTTTCGTGCGAACGAGCAGACCCAGTGGGGCTGCTTCAAGGATCACGTCTGCCTGCTCCTTCGTGCTTGCCTCGCTGCAATTGATGGTGGGGAAGCCTGAATGGCCACGACTCGAGACCTACATTTACTGCGAGACGCCCATTCCCCCATCCCCAAGCTCTGATCGAGCTCAGCCAGATCCAGTCAGGTCAGAACGTGGTAGAATCTGCGTCAGCGCACGCTCGAGGCTCCCAGTGCCGTGTTTCCTCGACTGTACGTGCTGCGCAAGCGTTGCCTCGGCCGCGATCCAGGGTTCAGGCGCATGCATGTCTTGCAGCCTGCCGAATCGCTGCACATTCCACGCCGCCACAACTCGGGCGCTGACACGCAGCAGAACTACAGCGCGCAGACGCAGACGCAGAAGCAGACGCAGTCCAGATCCACGACGCTGACTTGCTCGTTTGCAATTCCACAAAACCTTGGACCCACCGCCGAGGACGCAGGCGACTTGACAGTGCATAGCTAGGACACACTGCTGGCCAGCACGACGGCATACTACAGAAAACAGACGACGGACGACGGACGCAACACACTGCCACACAATGGCGGACAGAACAACAGCACCACCCACACGGGACTTGCCACCGATTCCACCTCCCCATGCCACCGAACAAGATGCCGAATCGAGCCACACCCGCCGCCCGCCGATCCCATCCTTCAGCATTGACGAGCATCCCGACACAGTAGCAGGGGGCCGCCAGTCGCGGCAGTCTGGCTCATCTCGCACACCTAGCTCCGTCGGCCACTCGAGAACACCGTCGAGAGAAACACCTGACATTGGAGGCAACAGAGACTCGACAGCTTCAGAAGCCGTCACCAGAGACATACCCATCCGCCAGCTACACATCAGCGACGGCTCCTACAGCAGCCGATATTCTCATGCTGCAGAGCTAGACATGGCAAGCATACAAGACGAGCCCGACTCCGTCTACACTCCACGCGCACAGTACCAGGCTGGTCGCGCCTCGCAGCCCACGCCGCCGCTGTCAACACATCCAGCCCGCGACCCACTGCGCTCTCCTGTTCACTCCCCCGTCCAATCGCCCGGTGCTGAGTCGAATCACTCCGGCGGTTTTGATTTCGGCACTGGCTCGCCGTTGCAAGTACCCCGCACTACACACGCGCGACCCAGCTCTGCCTATACCCTGGGCTCGGAGCTCAACGCCCAAGGTCGTACACATTCCCCACATCTCTCCGTGGGTGGGCCTCCGTCCCCCAGTGGCTCTCCAGTCAACTACCAGCGACAGCCCTCGGCGAACCGCCGGTCCCCAGATGTCAGGCCTGTATCCTACGTCGACTTGCTGAACTTGCCCTATAACCAGCAAATCGCCCCGGCTGCAAACATAGGAAACTCGCAATTGCGAGGCGCCGTCGGACAGAATGCCTCGCTGCTCGACACCAAGAAGACGCTGGAAATGTACAGGGCAAACGTCAAGAAGACGCAGGACAGTCCGGTCCAGTACGAGTTTGCCTTGTTCATGGTCCAGGTCGCACGCGAGATCACAGCCTCGGGTCCTACCAACGACGACCACGGCCTGACACCTGCAGAGATGCTCAAGGAAGCACGACAGATCTTGCAGCGTCTAGCCGATCGCAGCTACCCGTTTGCGCAATACTACCTTGCAGATGGCTATGCATCCGGTTTATTCAACAAGGACAAGCCCGACTACGACCGAGCATTTCCACTCTTCATCGCCGCGAGCAAACATGGTCACGCCGAGTCGGGGTACCGCGCTGCCCTTTGCTACGAGTTTGGTTGGGGATGTCGCAAAGATTACGCCAAAGCCGTGCAGTTTTTCCGTGCTGCAGCATCAAAGAACCACCCTGGAGCCGCAACACGACTTGGTTCTGCATGTCTGAGAGGTGACATGGGTCTCCAGGGCAAGTACAGGGAAGGCGTCAAGTGGCTCAAGCGCGCCTCCGAATCCGCCGACTACCAGTACAACAATGCGCCATACGAGTTGGGTCTCTTGCACGAAACAGGCTATGGAGACGACATCTTCAAGGACGAGATTTATGCTGTCCAGCTGTTCACACAGGCCGCAGAATTGGGCCATGCGTCGGCAGCCTTGAAGCTCGGAGAGGCTTACGAGCACGGACTACTGTGTTGTCCCAAAGATGCGGCTCTCTCGGTACATTACTACAACTGCGCCGCTCAAGCCGATATCCCCGAAGCAATGATGAACCTTTGTGCATGGTACATGGTTGGTGCCGAGCCGGTGTTGGAGAAGGACGAGAACGAGGCATATGAATGGGCAAAGAAGGCTGCAGAGCATGGTACGTTTGCAGCACACCTGCTTCCCGAGCATATTCGCTAAACGACACAGGTCTTCCCAAAGCCGAGTATGCTTGCGGGTACTTTACAGAAATGGGCATTGGATGCAGACGTGACCCGCTAGAAGCGAACGTTTGGTACGTCAAAGCCGCCGATCGTGGGGATGAAAGAGCAAAGCAGCGTCTCGCTATCATCCAAGCTGCTGCATCGGGCCAAACACACACGCCAACGAGCAACGACAAAGGCAAACTCAAGAAGAGTGGAAAAGAGGGCAAAGATGAGAACTGCATGGTCATGTAAGATCCATCTTGGACGCCACACGGGAGTGCATCTGGCGGGCACGGAGACTAGGCTGCATGGTATGGTTGCATGAAGCGCTTTGGTTTGAGCGTCAAAATCTCGTTCATGTTTGTTTTGGGCATTTGTGTTGCGTTTTATACCAAGATCCGAAGGAAGTAACGATTCGACGTAGAGAAGTAGATGATGGAAATGGATAATGTCTATGGTGAGTTGAAAAGCCAGTACTGAGACTCTCGCATGACATATACATGAGAGATTGCCAGCTGATCAAAAAATGAGGAGTCTACTCAGGTTGAAATCATCACGACTTCTTTCAAACATCATGTTAACGTGCTCGGCCAGCTCCTCAAGCGCGGTTCATGGCGGCTTTGACCGTCTAGCGCGTCTGCGGGCGTGTATTCTCCAGCGGTACGAATGACCCTGTAAAACTACCGATTGGTTCATCATGTCAGACGTCTTACGTGATACGTAATTCTTCTTCAATGCTGATGAACACCTTACGATGACCGTTTTCAAGGCACACCAGGCTTGGTTTTCAAAATCGCTGTGCAATGGCCGTTTCTTATCGCAAGCATGATGCAGCAGGAGTGTTCGGAGAGCAGCTCGGAGTGTATAGGGCGTGGAGCTAGTACAAGCATTCACCTAGTGGCTTCTCTTACTGGATCGCTTGACCTTACCTGTCTGATCCGTACCTAGCCGCTACTAATCGGGTATGAACGATGCATGGCCGTGGGTCTCAAACGCGTGCAGGGCGTACTACAATGATGCAGCAAGAGAGTGATAAAGAGTTTCGTACCCCATCAGTCGCCTCTTGTACTGCACACTCTCTTGAACTGACATTACTATACTTTGCACATAAGGCGAAGAACATCACACATCGCTGCTGATTGATACGACCTTGACTATCACATACTTGAAATTGCAAACCAAGCAGGAACAATGGCACCACCTTCAGCTGTGGAGGTCTCGGCAGTATCGGACACCACCGGAGTCACCCTACCCAACCCTCTGACTGCTCCTGTACAAAGCAATGACATACTTGGGCGCCGAAAGAAGACGAACAGAGCTCAGTGGGGGACTGCAGCTCCAGCCAACACAGAGAACTTCAGACTACGATCGCACGATCACAAACCCAAGGCGAGATCATGGCAACGTATGTCGACATACCCATAGGGCAGTCGGAGGAACAAATGGAAGCTAACGTGTACCCTTCAGACTACTTTAGTCATGAAGCTCAAATACGAAAAGGCAACTCCCTCAAGGAGGCAGCGAAGTACCTCAGCACGCCAGGCATAATCTCTCTCGGCGGCGGACTGCCCTCGAGCGAGTACTTCCCATTCGAAGAACTGTCGATGAAAGTACCTGCCGTTGGAAAGTTCTCCGAAGCGGAGACAAAGAAATCAGGTGTTGTTGTCACAGCAGGTAAACATGACCTGGCAGAGAACAAGTCCACCTACGACATCTCGACCGCTTTCAACTATGGCCAGGGTGCTGGAGCTGCGCAGATGCTGCGCTGGGTTACTGAGCATACGGAGATGGTGCACGACCCTCCCTACGAAGACTGGCGGTGCACCATGACTATTGGGAGCACCTCTGGACTCGACATGGCTCTAAGGTTGCTAACGAGGCCCGGCGACGTGATGCTGTCGGAAGAGTATACCTTCTCAGCAGCTGTAGAGACAGCGCGGCCGATGGGTGTTCGCGTAAGCGGCATTCCCGTCGACGCCGAAGGCCTGCTCCCAGAAGCCATGGATACCATTTTATCCAACTGGGACGTCAACACACGAGGGACTCGTAAGCCTCACCTCCTCTACACTGTGCCCACGGGCCAGAATCCCACCGGGGCAACACAGAGCACAGAGCGCCGGCGAGCACTGTACAAAGTGTGCCAAAAACACGACATCTACATCATCGAGGACGAACCATACTACTTCCTCCAAATGCAACCCTACACCGGCCCCAACGCCCCAGACGCCCCGCTCCCCAAGTCCCACGCCGAGTTCCTTCAATCCCTCGTCCCCAGTCTACTCTCCATGGACACCGACGGGCGCGTAATGCGACTGGATTCCTTCTCCAAAGTGATAGCGCCGGGGTCACGAATTGGGTGGCTAACAGCCTCCGCCGAAGTAGTAGAAAAGTACCAGAAGCACGCCGACGTGTCGACACAGAACCCCTCTGGCATGTCGCAGCTGCTGCTGTTCAAGCTGCTCGACGAACACTGGGGCCACGCCGGCTACCTCGACTGGCTGCTGCACATCCGCATCCAGTACACGCAGCGGCGCGACACCATCCTCGCGTCCTGCGCGCGCCATCTCCCCCGCGAGGTTATGAGCTGGAATCCCCCCATGGCCGGCATGTTTCATTGGATGCAGGTCGATTTCAGAAAACATCCGGATTACCCGCAGAAGAGCATTGAGACGATCGAGGAGGAGATTTTCCTCAAGGTGATTGATCATGGCACGTTGGTGATGCGCGGGAGCTGGTTCTATGCCGATAACGAGGAGAGTCACGATACGCTGTTCTTCCGCGCGACGTATGCGGCGGCGCCGGCGGAGAAGATTGACGAGGGTATCAGGCGGTTGGGCGAGGCTGTGCGGGAGGAGTTTAAGCTGGGCAAGGCGAGTGATGGGCACTGAGTTGAGCGATAGCAATTTGAAGCACGCAAAAGCAGATGATGAGCACTCAACCGTGAAACGCTGTATTCCTACTGATAAGCTTCTCCTTTTCGATCTCATTACTTCCTTCCAACCACCACTCAAACCCTCGCGCTTCCCCGCTGAAACGCAGTACCAAACGTCCACAGCCCAAACGTAGCCAGCAGACTCAACCCAATAGGCAGCGGCTTCCCAGACTTGATAGCGCGAGGAATCGAGCTGCCGGCGAGGACAATCGACGCCAGCAGCGCCAGCTCAACACCGTACGCGTTGCGGTTCTGGATGCGCAGGCCGCCGAAAATGTACAGTAGGCCCACGGTCACGCCGGCGGCGATGGAGGGGATCGAGCCTGTGCGGATGTAGCCTGTGATGCCGCCGCCGGCGGTGAGGGCGCCGAGGATCAGGGCGGTGTTGGAGAGAGACTGGATGGGTTAGTAGGAGTGCGATTGAGCTGGTCTGATTGGGTGGGGAGCCGGAGGTGAGCTCTTGGAGGTCTTTACCATTGTGTCTGTGGAGTTTTAGTGAGTTTTGTGGAGGCTTTCGAAATTTTGAGGGTTGATGAAGCTTCAATAGGACTATTATAGTGCTGTCAAAGGGGGTGGGTGAGGAATGGTGCAAGTAGCTGACAGATGACGGTATGTACCTAGCTTGGTGGTTCTGCGGGGAGCTCTCGCTCGTCCGCAGTGCCGATGCCGACCAGGATCCTGCCGTTGGGGGCTTACGAATGTGGCCTCAACGTGCGTACGTAGCTCAAGCTCCCGCTCAACACCAAACACGACAACTCCATCCATTGCCCTCGACGTCACGTTTTCGCTCGCCAGATCTTCACAATGCCTCCCAAGCAACGCGCAGCCGCTCCTCAGACCGTCCCCGGCACACCCTACTCGTCAGCGAAATCAAAGTCGTCCAACGACGCGCAAGACATCCTGCAAGGCGTATGGAACCGCTATGTCAACAACACGACACAGCGCACAAAGCTGCTGGATAGCTTCATGTTGTTCCTAGTCGCGGTTGGCGCCCTGCAATTCCTCTACGTCGTGCTTGTCGGCAACTTTGTGAGTCCCGGACACTTGCACATGGAGAAGCAGCAATTACTAACATGCAGCCAGCCCTTCAACGCCTTCCTCTCCGGCTTCAGCGCCTGCGTCGGCCAGTTCGTCCTCACAGCCTCTCTGCGCATCCAGACCAACCCGGAGAACAAGGCCGAGTTTGAGACCATCTCGCATGAGCGCGCGTTTGCCGATTTTGTCTTTGGGAGCTTGCTGCTGCACTTCTTCTGCGTTAACTTCATCAACTAAGCGAGAAGCCATGGAGAAGTGGGGAGATGGTTAGAAGAAGGAGGCTAGCGAAGAGCAGGGCAGGGCAGGGCAGTTGAACTGGTGTTATGGCGTAATGATTGCATTGAACAAAACGTTGCTAGCGAAGAGTTTCAAAGAAGGACTGAGCGACGAGGTAGCATTGGTGCCAAACGCATTTACAGTGTGCAAAGCAGGTACAAGACCAAGGACTGCCAGCAGATACCCATAAATGCACGGCAGTTTTCACTAACAGCGAGGCATTGAACGTGCTGACACACAACTTGCCTTCTCGAGACGGTGGTTTACCGTCCTACCGCTCCTTCCCTCCCCCCTAGCTTGTACGTCATGGCGCGTTTCGACGCGTCGTGCTTCTTTCCAACTTTGAATTGTTGACTGACATGTTGACTTCGCTCAGGACAGCAGCACCTCTTTTCTCCTCATCACTCAGCTTGACAATGGTTGGGACACGCAGCAAAACCAGGAGAGCATCGACTCCGCTTTCGAGCCCTCCTCCAAGTCCTCAACTAAGCCCGAGCCCTCCTCACCCAAACCTTCCTTCTACCCAGGGTCCTTCAATTCCCAGCTACGCGTTCAACTCTCGTAGCAGCTCCTACTACACTGACGATCAATCGGACAGCTGTTACGGCGGCGATCCTGGCATTTACGAAGGCTCTGATCTCGACATCGAATCCGAATTTGACTACGACTCTGATGCCGATACTAACCACGAAAAGCACTGCGATCATCACGGTACTTCACTGTCTACCCGCTGCAACGGCCACACGTATGCGGGCAAACGCTGCACTCGGAAGGCGCACGTTTTTGACGAAGGCATGCTCCCTGTGTGCAGGTCACACCGGTGGTACGGGGGACTGGGAAACCACGGAAAGGCTGGTCGGTGCCAGGCCATTGCAGCATGCGGATATGTATGCAATCGAATCGCACCGTACGCGCCGTCATTCCACTTTTGTGAAGAACACCAGAAAGGCAGCGAGGCACTTCCTTGTTACATCACGCGTCTGCCGACTGAGCTCCGGCTGATGGTATTCCGTTACCTTTTCCCAAATGTCATCAAGTACGAACGACTATATCGCGGTGATCCCGATGCACCTCATACTGCGGTATTGTTCGTTAATCGCCAGTTTCATGAGGAGGCCGCCCTGCTCCTATATGGCGAATCCAAGTTCGAAGTCAAAATCTGGCCAACTTACATGTATCTCTTTGGGAAGCGTTGGGATCGTGAAAGTACCTGCTACAAGTACAAAGAGCCTACCAAAGAACTCTGTCAGCCAGCCGCACGCCGCATCCGCCATTTGGATATCCAGGTCGAGTTTGCCCTCATGCAATCAAACATCAAGGGTGTGAGTGGTTTCGGTAGATCGTACGAAGAGTTCGAACTATACCAACTGCGGGACACCATCCGGAAGTTTGTGGAGGTCATTTCGCCATCACCATCTGACTCGAGTCCAACGGCTTTGAAGCGATTGTCAGTCACACCAGCACCTTCGTGCAGGCAGCTTTGGCAATCGGATGAGGCTACTGCTGCGATTTTCTTCGTTCTGGAACCTTTCTTGAGCCTACGCCCTATCGGAAGGGTCATTTTGCACTCCCCCCCTCATCCAACGCACTTCACTTTCCGGGAACGCAATTTTCTCTCGATTATCGTCGACCTCCCCAAGGATGACCACTACTGCGTGCGTCGTGATCAGTGGGTTGCCTTGATGACCTTTGGTCTCAACCCACCGAAGAGCAGCCAAGACGTGAACGAAGCGGCAGCGCTTGCAGTAGCATACAGAAAGATTGAAGACTTCGCACGCCTCATATACAGACAGGACTCACCTGAGTGCAGTAGTGGTCTCCCTGAATGCCGTCCTTTATTGTATACTGATTTGCTTTAGGGACAACTCTCAAACAAGCTTGGACGTCTTCAATCTTCCAGGGAATCGAACGAGTATTGCACATTGCTCGCATTGCGTACGAAGATGGCGACCTTGGATGCCTCAGAAAAATTCACGAAGCGATTTTGAAGAGATGGGTCACAGCGCATCAGCAGCAACTGCAGTCTCTTTCTGCCGTTGCAGCTTCGGTGTCCGCTATGTTCGATGGCGATGTGGCCAGTCTGCACGAAGAACACCCTGAAGCTTTTGAGTTCGGAAACGTCGATCTGACTAAGGCAACAAAAGAAGTCGAAGATACCTGGCCAGAGATTCCAGTCAAGCCTCCCATGCCGAAGCTCAAAGGCCCCGACTTGATCGTCGAAGAAAAGAGCCAGAAAGTCATTATTGTGAAGGACGGTGAGAGAAAGGAGTGGGCAAAGACACCAGCAGTGATTCGACAGTTGCGAGCGTACAAGCTAGAGAAGCCCTGATCAGCAGAGGATTCGGCAATGTTGCGAAGCGGGGCTAAGTACTGGTATGGATAGCATGACATACAAGAGGGAGGCAGCGCTCATTAATTTACTTATGATGTCATTTATGTTGTTCAAAGGAGAAGATAAGTGTTACAGAATCAGTATATTCTCGTCGACTAGGGCTAGCCATCAAACAATATACATGAAGAGAATCAGTCATGAGCAACCTCTCTGCCTACAGGTACAGTGACACTACTTTTGTCTCCTGCGCATACCGACCTCAAGACCAAGCGGCTTCCTCAAGAAACCCTCCCTTGTCTCCATCTCGCCCTGCCTCAACTCAAATTCGTACCGGCTGAAGATGGTACTCACAATGAGCGCCAGCTCCATCTCAGCCACATTCCTGCCCACACACGCCCTCGGCCCGTAACTGAAAGGAATGAATGCCGCCTTTTGCTTCTCAGTGACCTTCTCCCACCGCTCCGGCCTGAACGTGTCTGCATCGGGACCCCAGATCTCCTTGGAGTGGTGGATCGTGTACGCTGGGACCGACAGTACAGTGCCCTGCGGGAAGTGGTGTCCGTTGAGCGTAAGACCGGGACCAGGGGGGATCATGCGGGGCAGACCGAGGGAAGAAGTGCTGTGGATGCGCATCGTCTCCTTGATGACGGCGTCGAGGTACGGTAAATCCTTCACCGCCGCAAATGTAGGCACGCCATCGCTCGGCAGCGCTTTGTCGAGCTCCTGCTGCAGTTTGCGAACCACGTCCGGGTGTTGCAGACAGTGGTACAGCAGGGCGCAGGACGTGTTGGACGTCGTGTCCGAGCCGGCGATGAGCTGGGTTAGGGCTTCGGCTGTGAGTTCTTCGCGGCCCAGCTTGTTGCCTTTTTCGTCGCGGCCTTCCATGAGTCGGGCGAGTAGGTCGACGCGCTCCGTGTCTGGGCGGGCGAGGCGCTCGTTCACGCGCGCAACGGCGATGCCGGCCAGGTTCTCGATCGCTTTCATGCCCTGGCTGAAGAAGGGGTCTGGGAAGTACTTTGCGTAGGGCTTGAGTTGGGGCAGGATGCCGATTGTTCTGGGGGTGTGAAGGTTAGTTTTTGAGAAAAGGTGACATGTTGGGAGCAGCGGCGCAACGTACCCAGAAACTTCACCCCTGCGGTTCAAAACCTCAATCGCGGGCGCAAACGTCGGCTCAGCATCAGGCGTCTTCCTGACTTCCGCAACATCCCGCCCCTTCTCCAGCATGCCGAACGGCGCGCCGAAAGCCAGGTCGCCAATGACGTCGAACGCCAGATAGTTGAGCCAGTGCAGCGCATCCATCTGGTACCAGCCCCCTTGCTTGGACGCGGCGCGCTGGTCCCATTGCTTCTGCAGCTCCTCGAGGTTATGGTGGATGTACTGCTCGAACTGGAGGACTGACTTGGCAGAGAAGGTGTGTGAGACTGTCTTGCGCTTGCGGGTGTGTTCGGCGCGGTCGCGTGTGTTGAAGAGGCCGCGGCGGATGGAGACGAAGGCGTCGTAGTATTCGCTGGATGTGCGTGTCAGTACCAATCCTCTTCTTTACTTCCAACCGTGGCTTACCTCTTCAGCATTCCATTGCCGTGACCGTAGATGACGGGAATCGCGTCGGCGTCGGCGATACTAACATGATGCGGTTGGATCCTGACCAGTGTTCCGTACTTCTTGTGTGCGTTGTCTACGGCCAGATAGCGCTTCCCTTGGCGGGCCTGGAGGAGGAGCCAGAGGTTGGTGAAGGCAGCAGGGAAGGGCGAAGGGATGTCCTTGATCTGCCAGTTGCGTAGGTATGGCAAGACGTAGTAGAGGACCGGGAGGAGGACGAGCGTGTACGGTGTGAGCAACACCGTAAGGAACATCGTGACGGTCGTGAGGAGATGCAGGTGTACAATGACCGAGGGACAAGGTCACAAGAGAAGCTGGCCTTTGAACAGAACCGGACACTTCTTGACGTAACCGGCGCAGCTAGATTTCTTGCTCTTTACTCTAGACCTGGCGATGCGCCGCGTCTTATATTCTCACACCTCCATCTCCAAGCTTCTCCAGACCTGGCGTTCCATAGCTCGTTCCTCCCCAATAGCTTCCTGGCGACGAACATGCTTCCGACGATGTCCAGGGCCCGCACCGGACTCTCCACACGTCGACCAGCCGTCGTTGTCGTGGGGCAGATCCCATTTGACCAATCACAACGCCGTTCCGTCAACGGTAGTAGTTTTCGGTACCCTGGGTCCTGGGCATGGCGCACCCCGCAATCCGAATTTCCCCCGCCATGAATCGATTCCTTCGGCTGTGGTCCTAAGCTGCCGATCCAGAGGAGCAATTGTCCGAGTCTTGCGCGTGGCAGGAGTTAGAATCGATGTTGAGTCGCTGTGGGCTTCGATGCGATGCGACTTTGTGGAGAAGCAAGAGTGCCGTTCTGGTGTTCCGTGAGCCTCAAACACACGGGATTGCAGCGGCCATTGGGGTTCTTTGTGAGTAAGCGGGCCGGAAGCTGTGCGATTGGCTGGCTTGTGCTCGTCACATGAAGACCATCGTGTACCACAGCCAAGAGTGAGAGGTTGTTTCCTTCTTGGAACTCACTCGCAATGGCAGTCAGTATCCAAACTTGATCACTCTCAAGTATTCAATACTTGTTTCACAAACTATCACTCAAGCAACAGGCGCGGGCATGTAAGGGTTGGCAGCATGGTTTGATCATAGCGTAAGGGGTATTGTATTAGGGAACAAAGTCATCGTCTATGGATAACCAAACGAAGCACCGCTAGACTTAGCACGTCGAAAAAGAGAAGTGGGCCAATATGCAGTCATCAACTCGTATACTCTGCCGTAACGCCCCGATGGTATCATGTCTTTCGCTGCGCTTCACTAATGCTGCTTCTTGTATTTCTCCTACATGTCATCATCCTCGAAGAAGTTCAAGATAGCCTTGATCGCCATAGGGCCCAGCCCGTGCGGCGGGTAGCAGATGTAGCTCGGGTCATCGATGGCGCCGAGCTTCTCACGGAATTCAGTCTTGTTGGTGAGCTTAAGCTCCGTCGCTATGGCGTGGTAGGCGCGGCTAAGCACCTTGACGCGAGTGCCCTTGACGTTGTGTCCCGGAGTGAACTTGGAACTGGCGCCTCCACCAAAGGTTACAGACTCGGCGCCAGAAGCGGCGACGGCCTTGAGCGCGTGCGTGACAATGTACTCGATGGAGCCTGAAGGGGCGTTGGGGAAGTCGAGCGAGTACTTGACCTGCCAGCCGTGGTCGGGTGACAGCTGCGCCATTGCGACAAAAGCGGCAATTGTGCCGTCGGGCGTTTGTGCAATGTGGTACTGGCGGTGCTCCTCATCCTGCCAGGGGTGGATATTGGTCAAGTGTACCTGGCGACCCTTGCGGCCCTTCAACCAGTCTTCGACACGAGCGTCGACCTGCTTCTTGACCTCTGGTGGTGGCGGTGATCCGATAGTGTAGTCGCTGATCTTGACTCCCTCTTTCTCGGCATGACGAATCTTGCGTTGCACATCTGCATCCTTGTCCGCAGGGTTGTGGGCTGGGTCCACTCGCTGCTCACCAGTGACTGAGAACGTTCGCCAGTTGAACTTTGTGGCAAGGACCTCTTCCACAGGGGCACCCACCAGGAGCCAAAGTGGCTTGAGGTTGCGCTCCTTTTTGATGTATTTCAGGTAGCCAGTCATGGTCTTAAGGTATTGAGACTCGTGACACAACGGGTCACCGACAGTAATGGCGAAGCCATCCTGAGGTACGAACCCGACTGCCGCGCCAGTGTGCTGATCCCGCCAAACTTCTGTGCGAGGCTCGAGCCACGATGTGTTGGTCGCGTCTCCATAGTTGGCGATGAGCTTCTCAACGGGTTGCAAGTCGATCTTGGCCAGGACACGATCTTGTCCCTCCCAAGGAGGATGCATAGTGCTTGCATCTGGATGGCGCAGCTGCTTGATGACGGGCTTCTCAGGCAAACTCTTGGGATCACGAGGGAACATCGAAGCGTGGCGGATGTTTCCAAGGTTCAACAAGAGCATGAGAATACGCTCCAGACCGATACCACCGCCGCCGTGAGGTGGTGCACCCCACTGGAAGCCTTGGATGTACTCTTCCATCGTCGAAGGGTCCATCTTGAGCTTGGACATCTTGTCTAACAGCAGCCTGGAATCGTGGATACGCTGACCACCACTGAGGATTTCCTGGCCACGACAGAAGATATCGAACGAGTTGGTGAGCTCAGGGTTGTTTGGGTCTTGCATGGCGTAGAAGGGTCGTGCGTTGGCTGGGAATTTGTCCAGGACATAGTAGTCAGTGCCGAGTTTTTCCTTGATTACACGACCCAACTGCACTTCGTCCCTAGTGCCCAAATCCTCATTCTCGTCAAGAGGGTTGCCGTTGTCGTCCCTCCATCCCGACTCGTTCAGCATGCGAACACCCTCTGCGAACGGGATGATAGGAGTCTGGTCCAGCCAGACCAAGTCTTCATGGGGGAAGTGCTTCTTCACAACCTCGATCTCAGGACGGAAACGCTCGTAGATGCCCTTGAAGATGGTCTTGAACGTGCGGTCAAGGACACGAAGGACTTCGTGGTAGTGTTCATCGATCTGCATTTCGAGATCCAGACCAGTGTATTCCGTCAAGTGACGGTATGTGTTACTGTTTTCGGCACGGAACACCGGACCGATTTCATACACCTTGCCGAAGTCTGCAGAGATAGCCATCTGCTTCGCCAATTGAGGACTCTGGGCAAGGAAGGCTCCGCGGGTGAAGTACTCAACCTTGAACACACTGGCGCCAGACTCGGTGGCACCACCCTGCAGCTTGGGTGTGTGAATCTCAATGAAGCCCTGTTCGTCCAGAGCTTGACGGAAGAGATTGCAGATACCGGACTGAATGCGGAAGATACCTTGCGATGCAGTTGATCGTAGGTCAATGATACGGTTGTTCAGGCGTGTCCTGTCCGCAATTCTGACGCGGTTGTGCCCCTCCTTGTGGTCGTTCTGAGCGAGCTCAGCGTCAACGTCGGCCTGTGTGACTTCGGCTTCGTAAACGTTGAAAGGGAGGTGGTCGGAGACCTCAGCCTCGACGTGTAGTGCGTGCACGGAGATTTCGACATCGTGAATGGTGGTTCCAGTAACCTCTCCCTGCTTCGAGTTGGGGGCCTGTAAGATGCCCTTGACGAGGACCACACTTTCAACCTCGAGATGCTCTGCCCAGTACAGCATGTACTTGGAAATATCTGAGTGCTCCATGAGGACACCCTGGATGGTGGCGAGCTGCTGACGGAATACGAAGAACACAAACTTGGAGCTCATCTTGCGGAGGTGGTGGATGCGGGCACGGAAGATGACCTCCTTGCCGATATCCTCAGCTGTGAAATCTTGAATGTTGGCGCGCTGTTGGTGCTTCCACTCGCCGGCGTAGCTGTTGGGAGGGACTAAGCCATACTTCGCCTTCTGCTCTGGCGTCAGTTCTGCATTTGCTTGTTCCTCCATCTCCTTCCTTCTCCTTTCGATTTCTGCCTCCTTCTCTTGGTTCAGCTTGTGGCGCTCTTCCTGTTGTGCGTGCTTCTCATGTTTGCGCAGCTGGTTGCGAGACATGTGTTCACCATCTCGGTTGAGGGGGCCGCTGCTTTCATCGCTGGAAGAGTCTGCAATGTGAAGCTTCTCCTTGACAGCTCGCATTGGGCCGTGGGTGGAGAGTGAGCCGCTTCTGTCATGCTTGCGATCCTTCGAGCCGGATCGGCTGGAGCTCTGTGTGCCGCGGTGGAAAACACCAGTCATGGACTTGCGTGGGGCGGCACCATGATCAAGGCTTGATCTACTGTCCGTGGGAGAAACAATCTGGTCGCGCTTCATCTCACCGCTTGGCCTGTGGGCGAAGATGCCGGAAGAGCGCGGCGTAGCCTGCGGTGACTGGGCTCTGCCATTAGCAGTCGAGTCGACTGGCGACTTGACGCCGCTAGGTGACTTGATGCCGCTGTCGTCGTCGGAGCCGTGGCTGCTGTGGCCAGGCTTGAGCTTCTCCAGCGCTTTCTTGAGTGCTGTAGGCATCTTGGTGTTTTGGTGTCAGAGCTGTGCCCGGATTGCGTGGTTAGACTACCAGTGCGCAGGGTGGGGCAAGCCGACGACGGAATGGAGCAGAGGGATGTAGGGAAAAGGGATGTTGTGAGAAGTCAGGATCTCTGTGGGGGAAGAAGGAAGAAATTCAAAAAGTAAGGGTCTGATGTATCAGCGGGACTTTCAGCCGTGGTAGCGGACTTCTCCTGGTCGCGAAAGCGCTGATGGCTTTCTTGATGCACACGGTATGACGCAAGTTGCTTGTGATCGCGGAAGGTGTGGCGCGTGCGTGCCGAAAGCGTTTCGAAAGCGTGTTTAGCGCTGGAAAGCTTGTTAGCTTTCTGATGGGATTCGCAGGCACCAAGAAAAGACGGCGGATGCGTCGGTATGACGTTTGCACGATAATACGTGAGAATCCTTTTCGATCTCAAAATACGGCGAGGCAAGGGTGCAGTTGGGTCTCCAGTCAGCGCTATTGAGGATGTTTGTATCCCTATAGCTTCATCGGTCGCATACTGCTCCGCGCCGTGGACGCACCCAAGGGACGCACCATGAACAGTTCTATCGTTGACGCGCCTATTACCGGCTGACTACGTCTTTCTCCTTGCGGAACCGATTACCTACGCGCATGCCGAAGCCTCTGAAGCTTTTCCAAGCTGAGCTGACAACACCGACCACCCCACTTCGTGCAGGCTGGACTAGCCCTTCAGAAGCACCATTTGTGCTAGAAGAGTCTGACTGCCGCAGACCCTCTGCTGAATGATTAAACGTGCACAAGCTCGATATCTATAACGAATCACGACAATGCACAATGGTGGTCGAGTTTCGATCATCGATCTGCCGGCCCTTGCATGATGGTGGCTGCTGTTTGTCAAGAGTTAAGGGGCTTGTGATGTTGACTTCCAGGTCCTCTCCCATGCATATCCGAACATGGCATTATTATATGCGTATCTTTAGCCTATGCGAGTCTGGACTATGAAGACCGCGCAATAGCATGCACGCCCATGACGTCGTAGTATACAACTCCACTTTGGCAATTTACCATCCGCACCTAATCTGTCGCTTATTGCCGCTCAGGATAGGCCAGGTTAGCAGCATCTTCCTCAGTGCTGAATCCTCCCCAATGCTCAAACTCGTTTGCAAACTTGACTGCCGCCTTCTCAAAGTATTGCGAGTCATCGCCCCACGTCTCTGAGATTGCCTTCATACACCGCAACGCTGTGTGGGGTTAGCGGGGCATCTGGGGGAAAGAGGTAAGGTCATACCTTTGACGTAGTGCGCGTCTGTGGACTCGGACGAATCAAGAGCCTTGTGTACGACAAATTTCCAGCCTCGTCCGTTCAGGTGATATCTCTCGATGATCGTTGGGTCGACTTGAGGCCGCGTCTGCGCGATGTACACAGCAAGCGTGAAAAGCCACCATTGCCGTACCAAGCTGACGTGGAACTTGGCTGGAACCAGAGGAAGCAGTACGCGGACCGCATGGGAAGAGGTGAGGATATGCACGAAGAAGAAATCGAACTTTGTATCCTCTGGCGCCTCGGTGCCCATCAGTATTGTGACCGCAAGTTCCTGCGACTGCTGGAACGCCGTCTGCGGATCTGACAGCTCCCACGCATTCCAGTATTCTAGAAACGCCTCCTCTTGTTCCTCCAGCACTTTTGATATGTCCCCGCTACGATGCGGATATAGGCCATCGAAACGTTTTTCTTCTTGGACTTTCACGAGGATGTCACGGAGGTTGCCACTCCGATGAGGGCTCGGCTTCGTGTATGATATGTCGTCGATGTATTTGTGGAGAGGGTTGTAAAAGCACGCAGCGAGAGCCAGAGCTTCGATCGCAACGGTCGTCGACCCGAGTTCGTAGGCGTATCCAAGGTGGATGAGGGGGTGCGCGAGTCCCGAGATCACGCTGTTGATTAATGGCTCCTTCCCGCCCAGCAGATACTCCTCCAGCACATGTTCGACATCGTATCGCCTGAAAACAAGCTGGTCCTCGAAGAAGTCAACAAAAGCACGTTGGTACCTACACATCGTCAGCACACTTCCTTTATACCTGCTGGAGCACTCACTCCCTCCTTCCCAGAAAGTCCCTCCAGTCATCCTTGGTAATCTCTGCTGGTGCATCATGCCAGGGTTCCAAGCTCTCAGCCTCCTTCTCATAGATGTCGTTCAAATGCTCCGCAGTGGCTCCGAGGATGTACGCAGACCCCAGGATCTACTCAGCAAGCTTAGCAGCAACCTTCAGCCGCGGAAGGCGTTAGAGCAGCATACGTGTGGTGTGTGATTGTGGAAGCGCAGGTCATGGTATATGATCGAGTAGTTGGCATGATTCGCTTTGATCAGATGCTTTAAGGTTCGCGGGCGCTTTTCGGCGGCAGTTTCGATATCGTGGACTTCGACGGAGGGGATCTCGATTGCTTGATGATTGCCGCTACCTGACTTGAGGAAGAATGGCAGAGATATCCTAGGTAAGTTAAACATGGCGAGGAACTGTGAAGGTGTGATCGTTGGCCTGAAGCTCGAAGCAAGACCATTGCGGGGAACTCGCTCGATTCGGCATGGCGTGACTCTGTTTTCGGCTCACTCCCGCGGATCTCGCCGCACTCGCAAGCATTACCACAGTTGACCGCGCGCCATAAGGCTATGACCGCAACTTCTGGCCACTTTGGAGCGCTCGCAACTGTTGCTGTATAATACAAACACATCAAAGGTCACGATTACGTAAGATTCGAGCGACTGAGGGTATGCTGCAGAAATGCATAACAGGGACAACACATCAGCAAGACGCTTAGTCTTGGTTATGGTCTTCAAAATCTCATGAGCAAATGTGTTAACATGTTCACATTTTGCTTACAAGGCGCTATCCCAGGAGAACACCACGACGACAAGTGCACATATCGAACTCGACAAAATGTCCAAGCTTTCTCTATCATAGTGGTATAACGCTTAGTACTCGCCCTCCTCAATCTCGTCATCGAGAGAGTCGCTGGCAACTTCCTGAACACACTGTCAGCAAACACCCCGCTCAAAAAAGGTGAACGACTCACTTCGTAGTCTTTCTCCAAAGCAGCGAGATCTTCGCGAGCCTCAGAGAACTCTCCTTCCTCCATACCCTCACCAACGTACCAGTGGACGAAAGCACGCTTGGAATACATGAGATCGAACTTGTGGTCAAGACGCGACCAGGCCTCGGCAATGGCGGTAGTGTTGCTCAGCATGGAAACGCTTCGGTCAACGGCGGCAAGCTCGCTACCAGGCACGCTGATGGGCTTGGTGTAGTTGATTCCAAGCTTGAAACCAGTGGGACACCACTCGACCAAGTTGAAGGAGGACTTGGCCTTGAGCGCACCAGCAGCAGCCGTGCAGTCGCGGGGGACAATATCTCCACGGTACAGAAGAGCAACAGCCATGTACTTGCCGTTGCGCGGGTCACAAACAACCATCTGGTTGTTGGGCTCGAAGCCTGAAACGATCAGTTGGTGCCACAGCTGGACGTATTGATGGGGTACTTACACTGGAAGGTGAGGTCGCTAACCTTGAAGCTTTCGTGGGAGCTCTTCTTGGCCGAGATGACTGGGGCGTAACTGATAAGAGGGTAGTGGATACGCGGGTAGGGTACAAGGTTGGTCTGGAACTCGTTCAGATCAACGTTAAGGGCACCGTCGAATCGCAGGGAGGAGGTAATTGAGCTGACAACCTGGGCAATAAGGCGGTTCAGGTGCTCGTAATTCGGCCTAGGGATATCCAGACTGCGACGGCAGATGTCGTAGACCGCTTCGTTGTCAACGAGGAACGTGCAGTCAGAGTTCTCGATAGTGCTGTGGGTCGACAGAACGGCGTTGTAGGGCTCGACGACGGAGGTAGAGACGCGGGGAGCAGGATAAACGGCAAACTCGAGCTTGCACTTCTTGCCGTAGTCGGTGGAAAGGCGCTCCAGGAGGAGGGCACCAAAACCGGAGCCTGTGCCTCCACCGAACGAGTGGAAGATGAGGAATCCTTGGAGCGAGGAGCAGTTGTCTGTCTGCTATCAGTACTCATTGAGAAACATTCTGAGCGCGATCTGCGTACCGGCGACGCGGCGAATCTTGTCAATCACGCTGTCGACCATCTCCTTGCCGATGGTGTAGTGACCACGAGCATCTGTGTATGTCAGTCATGCTGAACCGTGAGAGCGCGTGGGGATACGCACAGTTGTTGGCAGCGTCCTCCTTGCCGCTGATCAACAGCTCAGGGTGGAATAGCTGGCGGTAGGAACCAGTGCGGATCTCGTCGATGGGCTGTGCCTATTAGCATCTCGGTGTGCTGTGCGGAACTGACCACATACAGAGGGGTCCAGGTCGACAAAGATGGAGCGAGGGACGTATTTGCCGCTGCCAGTCTCCGTGAAGAAGGTCTCGAACGAGCCGCCCTCGTTGAGCTCCTTCGCATCGGGGTCCGGGCGACCATCAGCCTTGAGGCCATGCTCAAGAAGGTACCTGGAAGAGTGTGTCAGCTGCTGCAGTTAATGATGAATGCGTGGTTTGCGCGACGTACAGCTCCCAGGCGCTGTTACCGAGCTGGGTACCGGCCTGGCCGATGTGGAGGTGGCAGATCTGCGTAGCTCTCGGTCAGCACGTAGTTTCTGCTTCTGTGCATAGCTCGTGTCCGCGACAATGTTGATGCCATTGACCCTCAGCGCAGCTCTCTGGGCCTCGGCTAGCACACAGCCGTTGCGCGGGTGAGCCAGCCGGGCAATAGTCGTGTCCCAGGCGCATAGGAGGGGATGTTGATGATGTTGTTGGCGTTGTTGTCGTGGATTAGACAGGCGTGTCTGGGACGGGCAATGCAGGGGGGCCTACCTCTCCTCGCATGGTGGATGGTCGACGCTGTATCAAACAGGCTGTAGCAGTGGCTTCAAGGTCGGAACTGGGGAGTTAGTTGAGAATCTCTGAAGGTCGTTGGTTCTCCTCACCGCCAGAAGCCGCCCCACATCTGCAGGGGGCTGGCACCTAGCTCTGTTTACGCGACGGTAGCGCCGTTCCATTGCGTTCGGGGTACGCATGTCCTCATCGAGACATCCGTCTGGATCAATTCGGTGGGAAGCAAAATGCACTTGACGGACCCGGGCGCCATCGTGATCATGATTCATGCATGCGCCGTCACGCTGGCTGGGTTAGGAAATGGTTGTGATCGTGGCAGCTGGACTGTCCACGGTCCCTCCCGCCCGCAGCCGCTACCATAGTTTGGTCACGCCTCTAAAATCACAGACGAAACAAGCGGTGGCGCAAAGGGTTCAAGGTAGGCTTCAATCTACATCATAAATCTACAGTATGGTCGCTTGCCTGCGCGCTACAATGCTGAATAAAGGGAATGGAATGCAGGACCCGGCGCACTGCCCTTGGTCTGCTTAAGAGGCTCAACTACATGGCTCTTGCTTGATGCTCTTGCTTGATGCTCTTGCTGTAAGATCCGACCACCGCGCGATCAATCTAAAATGTGAGAAAAGAGAAACAAAGAAGATCACTGCGAGATCAGCGCATTCGTCTCATCTCGATGTTGTCGGTCTGTGCTCGTGATGGAGAGGCAAACCCTCTCTCTGAAGTCATGGAGTTGACCGGATTCAAACTATGTGCGTGCAGGGCACCAGAAGAGGTAGGCGCGCGAGAGTCTTCAGTGCTCATTCTGACAGCTTGAGGACTGACAAGCCCAGAACGCGGGTCCAGTTTCTCTTTGCCACTTGGAGAGTTGTCAAATTCGCCCTCGGGTATGTTGGCCATGCCTGTTTCTTCGTCCCCGTGACGGCCGCGGCTGAAGAACCTGTTTCGATGGTTGCGTTCCCGCGCTCCCAGACTGCTGCTTGTGCCAACACGCTGAATACCAGTAGAACGGCCGGTATCGTGAGATGATCGCGCTCGCTCCTGAGAGTGTCGTGACGGCGATGTTACTCTAACAACAGTAGCTCTCTGGCGGGCGGCGATGTCACGGTCGTCCAGCACATCACCACTCGGGTCATCAATCATGCCCTTCATGCCTAGGGAGAAGTCGACGCGTCGGCCCATTGCAGCTATTGATTCTCCACGGTGCTGACCGGGTTGACGCAAGATAGAGCCACGACGAGCGGGACCGCCATTGGGAGCGTCGTTGGATCCGTCGGTCGCTGCTGGCACGAAAGGCTCATCTTGACTTTGGTTGTTGATTTGTCCACTCGGATTATCAGGGTTGCCGTTGTGCCCAACACCGGGCGTAGGTGAGTTCTGGAGGTTCTGAAGATAGACAGGGAACGATTCCTTCTGGCCAGGGTAGCGCATGCGAGGTCCTTCGATACCACATTCTTGGATAGACATGGTAAGTGCGCAAATGAACTTGTTACGACGTTGCAGACGTAGCAGTTCGTTCTGCCAGTTCGACTTGTAAAAGAAAACGACGTTCATCTCGAGCCAGTGAACTTCTTGAACTGCCCTCAGCTCCGTAAGGATGTTGGTCTGGTATTCACGCTTTTCCGATGTAACGAACTCAAGCAACATCTGGCGGAGGCGGTCGATCTGCTCGAGTGTGGTACCAAACTTGATGATAATAGGCACGGCTTCAGCGAGAGCTCCGGAGCGTCGGTGGTTGAGAATGAACAGTGTGTTCAGATAGCTGTTTGGTGCCTGGACAACGTGACCTTGCATCTTTTTGAACTCGGTGTAGAAGAGAGCAATCTCCTTGACGAAGTAATCGTCGCCACGTCCCAAGTCACCGCTATTACCGTAGATCTGAACGCGGTCGCCCACATCATAAGGGTGCTTGATGAATACAAAGATGCATGACTGCAAGAACTCCTGTGCTGTTGCAGAGAATAGCCAAGACAGAGCCAGAAGCGTGGAACCAGCAGATGTGAGCACACCAGATGCTGAAGTCGAGATCAGGGAGATGAAGACAATGATCGTGATGATGAACACGATGAACACAAACACATCGTCGAGTTTGCCGACAACGCTGTCAAGATCCTTCAGCGATGCTGTAATGGACTTGCGCTCGCGGCCAATCTCGACGCAGACAGCCTCCAGCTCTTCCATTGAGATGTCGCCGTTCATGTCTTTGTCGAACATGGAGAATGCAGCGTCTGCCTCTTCATCGCTTTCGAATGCGTTCTTCAAGTCGTCGGCATGTACTGTCTCGGTCTCTGGCCGTGCAAAGGTTCGGTACAAGCGACGAGCAAGAACCTGACCTCCGCTGTTCGTACTAAGAAGCTGAATGATGACTTGACTAGGATGGTTGCTCGACGTGACCTGGCGGCCAGTGAAGTCGCCAGCAACTTTTCCGGCAATATCGCCAAACTTGTTGAAGCCTTCTTTGATGTTCTTCTGAGCCTCCGTAACCAGTTGGCCGGGAGTGCGTGCACCAGACGGTCCTTCGTCGTAGTGCTCAAATTCAGAGTCCTCCATCGCGATTTTCTGTTTTGAATACGTGTAGAGCTTGACCAGACTGCCGATTTGGAATTTGTTCAGTTCAATCCTGTCCTGATAGGTTCGGAGATGGAAACTGATGGCGATAAGCTGAATGATGATCTTCTCGACGAAATTCAGCACAAATCCGACAAAGAATGAGACAAGGACCTTGTTCATGGTCTTCTGCCACCCCCGGTCCTCGACGCTGTGGTTTTTCATTGTAGGAAGGAAGGAAATTTCGATAGCCAACCACCAGAAGAAGAGTGTTGCCGGTAGCTCGAGTTGTTTCCCCATGTCTCTCCACTTCTTGCTATTGTTGGTGAAGAGACTAGATACAAGCCCTATAGGCCATGGAAGTAGCTTTGCGAGTAGCTGTCAAACGTCAGCAAATGTCCCAGAAGAAGATGGATGTAAAGAACTTGCCCTGCCAGCCCAAAGTGTCAACCAGACGATCATGAGCCAGATCGAGAACCATACGAGCTCAACGCCGCCGACAGTCGCGTCTGGGAAAGCAAAGGCTCCGACAAGAATCGGTATGAGGATGAGGAGGACTAGGGGCATGATATACGTGAAGTATCTCACGACCCAACTCGAATTGTGCACTTTCTTGAAGAACTTCGAGAAGTTTGTGGAGGGGTTCTCCGGAGGCTTGTAACGAGCCGCTTGCTCGTGCAGAGGGTTTGTCGCTGCGTCGAAGTCGTCTATGAGCTCGTCGCGTCGGGATCGAACACGCTGCATGGAGCGAGTAGTTGAGTTTGCCCTCTCAAGTGCTTCAGCGTCGATAATGCCTCGTTCGATCTGAAGCAGCGCAAGGTCATCGTCAAGTCTGCTTGCCTGCTCGCGTGTCTGAGAGGGCGATGGCATCTGGTAGTTAGGGTGGTCATATTGCGTCTCCACCGTCAAGTGGGTTCCAGAACGCGGTCGAGTTCCAGTCGCAAGTCTTGGAGGGTTCGCTGGCGCCGATGTATTGGAGTGCTGGTGACTCAGATCTTCGCCAACGTAGGTTCCGTCGTCATCGGACGAGCGTTGGTGTACCGCAGGAGCGGGCGCGTTGCTGTCCATGTTGTAGGTTGGCTCGGGCCGCTCATTCACGGGAGTCGTCATGGATGCTGATTGTTCGGAGGTCCAGCGACCTTGCAAAAGCTCCTGAGGTGCAGTCGATTGTCAATGGATGAATTTACGGGCTCGTGTAGTTTGAGCTAATGATAGGGATGACGTCGAGCCTGGAATTTTCGCCGGACGAGGGTTCGAGGATGAAATATCGCCGACTACGTACAAGCGAGTGACTGCAAAGGAAAAGATATAAGTGAATGCAGAGGAATAAAGAGGGTTATGGAAAGTGTTTGTAGGTGGGTGTAGTGGAGAAATGATGTGCGGTCCAGACGGGCGTCCACATATACAGTACGCTCGAAGACCCCGATCTACGATGTTCATTTCGACAAGACGACAACTTGCCCCTTGTCGCCAAATGGATTGCGAAGAAAACTGGGTCGAGCAGCCAACAAGTTGCTTCCTCAATCGGCCGACATCGATGGCGCGCATTGATGTGGGGCTCTGCCTTACTCGAGGCTGTTGGGATAATTTTGGTACGAAAACATTTGCTTGTGCACCACTGAGGGTCCAGTGGCGGCCAAATATACAGTTCTTATCTTCTTCGGAACGAATCAAAGTTGCACAAGACACCGTTGATCTCGCCGAGGCTCCCAGCGAGAGCCGTGAGGCGCGTCCATCCGGAGACTGGAACGCTAATGCGCACACGTTTGCTTTGGGGATTGCGTCATGTTTTTCCGCGCGCGCGCAGAGCTTGTACAGCCGTTCAGCGACCTCACAACGTTGTGTCTTTTCACATGCGCGTACCTATCCCTGAACTCCTTTCCTTCTGGGGTCTGCCAACGACGCAACGCAGGGGTCATGTAGTGGGATCGACATGAAACACTTCCGCGATAACGTCTTCGAGCCGCACCCTGTCTGATTCACGTGGGGGCACCTCGACAACTTACCTGGCTTCAGCTGAAGGAATGCTGTTCTTCCACCGAGACCCGCTGGATCTCAGGGCAGCTCCAATTTTCTCCATATATCAACCATGTCACACTATTGGGGAGTGAGATACCTTGCACCACATCTTGTTGTAGCTTTAGTCCATGTATCGAGGTTTCCAACAGACACCTCTGGCGCCAACTATAGCAGCACAACTGCTATTTCTCGTAAACGCAGATGTGGATCGGCATACGACAGGTACTCACGTTAGGCGACGACTCCAGGCAGTGAAGTGGAGTCGAGCGCGAGCGGACCGCTCAGTTACCGATTCCGAACATGTTGCTGAGGGTCAAATGTCGTCATTCCCCATATTTGTATGGGTTGTGACAACAAGGCCTCCATTGTCATCAAGCTTTGTCTGCGTGCTCCCGGTAGCAGGAACAGCCAGAAACGAGGCCACGGATCTGAAACTTGTAGAGAACGTTTGAGTGCAGGTTTGCAGATTGCCTGTAATACAAGAACGTTGCGGGGGATTTGCAAGCAGACGCAAAGCCTTCGTCAACCCCATGTAGAAAGCTGTCTTCACTGTTGCTCTGCATCACGGCAGGCCTTTAGTCGTGGCCTCGGTATTCGGGCAGCTCAGATGTAGCTGCACGCACTGCAAATCATTGCATGGTTCATTCCTCGTGTCGGTGTGTAAACCGTGGCATTGGCAATGTAGTACTTGAAATGTGCGCCATCAGTACCAACGCTGTAGGAACAATGAGCTTCTACATATCGTAGAACTCCTTCCAATCACCCCAGATGATCTCATGTTCGTACTTCTTCATAAGCTGGCCGGTAGGGTCTTCACCTTTGACGTGTGCCCATGCCCCAGCAAAATGTACGATGAAGGTGCCGTGCTCCCACACCTGTCGAGAATCATCGAAACACGCGATTTCCTGTGGAAAGGCGTTCAGCTTCCACTGCGGCACTCGGTGCACACTCTCAGCCATGATCTTGTCGTCTTTGAGAAGCTGAACTGTAGCATCTTGCTCGCTCATATGTTTGTCCTTCTTCTTCGCCTTGTCGTGAATGGCAAAGGAATCGCGTATCAGCTTGAGTGACCTTTCGTGACCGCGGACGAGGAAGGAGCCCGAGTTGTAGCCGTTGCAATCATGGGTGGTAAGGTAATCGATCGCATCAGGGTCCGTGACATTCTTGAGCTCCTCCTCGATGATATCGGTGACCTTGATGTCCGTGTTGGTCACTAGAGTATCGAAGTCGAGCCACCATATCCAGTCGTATTTGCCAGTCTTGATAAGACGCTCGGCCATGTTGTACTTCCAGAAGACAACAGCGCGGTCGGTGTGCGATTCGTAATCAACGATGAGGTCGTAGCCGTGGCGGCGAGCGTAGTCTGTGACGTTTGCTTAGGCTCGGTGTGATACGTGCAACACAGTCCGACTTACGGTCTTTGCTCTTGAGTGAGAGGTGATGGTATGAGCGCTCTTCGGTCACGAACGTTATGAGCGCAATACGAGGCGTGGTTCTTGCGGAAGGCGCCTCAGCAGGCACAGGGGACATGTCTACGGGGGCATCTTCATGAGAAGGGCCCTGACTAAGCTGCCATCCAAAGAAAGCGAGGAAGACGAGGAGGAACAGAAAGGCGGGCGGGATCTTCAGAGAGCGGACAAGCATCTTGGAACTGGGCGCCCTCACGGTAGAGGTGGCTAGAGGCACAAACAATGATATTGTAGCCTCTGATGTCTACATTGCGCAGCTAGTCGCAGAGGAATGCCGGGCATGTGAGGGGAGATCAGCTCAGGCGCGTTCCCTTGGAACGACACGCACACGAAAGGAGCATTGACCTTACACCCGGTACCCTGCACCCTGCACCCTGCCGCGGAGCTGGGAGTCAGCCGGGGCTCACAGCGGCTCGCCGCCCCACACGGAGAATTGCACGTTCTTCTGGAAAACATGTGGAATCGACGCGGCGGCAAGAAAACCGCACCGGAAAGGGGATTTAGCTGACGATCAGGGACGAAGGGTGAAGCTAGAAATCTGGGTACGAGGCGGCCCGTTTTGATCAAACTGGTTCCTGGCCAGCTGGACCCTGGCACCTGGCTCGGAGGGAGCTCCTTCCCAGCCCCACCATTTCATACTGAGGTCATTCGCCAGGCTGAAGAAAAGCAACCCATGCGCCTTATTATCGTCGCGACAATAGTGTTATCGTGACTGAGAATCAACCTTTGTGTGCCTGTTGCGAACATGTCCGGTCTTACACGACGCCGCGGAGGTGCTGGAGGTGCTGGGGCAAAGCAAACAGGCCTCTTCATAGATGGCGTCTGGCACTGTAAGTGTAGTGCAGTGCAGTACATAGGTACTCTCTAGCATGCAACTGACCACCGCCACAGGCGACTGTACACCTCGTAGTCCAGCAAACCATTTCGAGGTGAAGAAACAAGGTCCCAACCAGGGCAAATGGTGTAGGCTTACCAGCAACGAGAAACCTCCTGCTGCCACGAGAACTAACGCTCTGTAGTCCGTACCTGTCAAAAGCAGCAGAGCGATAAATCTCGCTGCAAGTTCTTTTTGTGGGACAGCGATGCTCATCCACGCGAGGCAGCGGCTCTTGCAAACAATTCTCGCACGGAGTCCACACATACAACTTCGAAAACACCGTCTAAGCGCCCAGCGTCACCTCCACCACCATACGCAGGCGATCCAGGACGTCTTGATCTGGCTCGAAAGCGATCTCGAGCGGCCAGCCTTAATATTGACGACGAGTTCGACCTCGAAAGCACCGACGGTGCCTTCAAAGAAGAACTGAACAGTATCATGACCGCAGTCGAAACACCGAGAAAGGCAGCCCGGACAAGCGACTTCGTGACGCCCTCGGCAAGACGAACGCTACCCTGGAACAAAGGTGGGGCTGCGGCCAGTGCCAGTGAGTTGCAGACGCCGCAGACAAGTCGAACTGTTCAAGTCAACCCCTTCTCGTCTACGCTAAGCAAATCGCCGTTCACTCCCTCTCGCCCAACTGATGCGGCGCCTCAGACTGCAACCCCATCCTCATCGCCTTACGAGACTCCTACGCCTCGTCGTTTCAAGGACGTGAGTGGGGATGACCTTGTTCGCGATGTCTTTGGCTTCCTGCAAGATGTCAACATCACACTTGGTACACAAACAGAGAGGGATCTTAGCAACTTGTTGTCAAAGCACGTAAAGACCGCTGAAGGTCTTAAACGAGGCCGCGATGTGACACGAACCACAATCAAGGCTCGTGATGCAAAGATCACTGAGCTTACCTATCGGATTGGTACGCTCGAGGCGGAACTCGAAGCAGAGAAGACTATGGTCAAGCATCTACAGTGGGAGGCTCAGACTGAAGAGCAGCCAAATCTTTGAGGACGCTGCTGCTCGGAGGAAATGGATCATCTCGTCCGTTTGGGAATATTCGACACGCACAATCTCAAGTTCTACTGTCGAATTATCGGATCCTTGTCAAGGCTGCGAGAAAGTCAAGGCTGGGGAAGCACATGGTTGCTAGCTTGGAACCATCAAGCAACAGTCCAGAGGCAGGACAAGGCTTCGAAACCCCACACACACGCGGTAAAGCCGATCTACTGATCCCGCAGGATTGCTGCTGTGGTGTGACGAGTGAAGGCCTGAGGACCCCGGCTCAAAAATTAGCCGCGTACTATGAAGGTGCTGTCCGCAATCACGTTTGATTTTGGCATCACAAGTTTGTTGAAAGCATGTAACCAGGGTCTCTTAAGCACGACATCAGAAACAGACGGCGCTTTCTTTCACGTGGCTGATGGGCGCGACGAGGGTTGAGGTTACAACAGGATCAGGGCAGCGGAGGCCAAGATATGCCCAGGCTCGTCAAGTCGGAAATCGGCAGAGTACTTAGTGCTAATTCGCCAGAAGCACTTTTTATACCGCCACAACTGACGTGCGCCAAACCTCCGCCGCGTTCTGTATCCACATCGTGCAGCGGAACCTTGGCATCAGTCTGCATGCCGTTTCTGGAATCTACATGGTGTCGTTGTGGTACGGTAGCTTGATGTATTGACTGCGCACAAGCAGTAGTATGCGTCCTATAGCTGCATCGTATTTTACAGCAGATAAGTGTCAGGAACGTACCCAGACCTTCTCAAGAAGAATGTGATTCTTGACTCTTTATGTATACATAAAGACCCATAGACTCGTCGTCGGTGGGGCGTCGGCAGCGCCGAGACTATGGAACACTGCGATGGCATTGCGTCTACACTTTGCCTAGCCCGGAGGCCTTACTGGCGTTTACCGGTAGTGGTGTGAACGCCAGTACCAAACTGATGTGGGATGAACGCACCCAGTCCCTGCATTTGCTACAGTCCTTGGCGGCTTCGACCCTACCAACAAGATACAAAATCCAGTCTTTGCCCGTGTAGTTTTTCTACTCGTCCTACCTCTCCACTTCTACTCCTTTCTTATCTAGAACCGTCAGACAGGATGGATTTCCTCCGTAGGATCGGTGGCTATCTTGCACCTCCACCATCAAAATCAGACGACGGACGTGACCAATGGCCCTCACGCGCTGCTTTCCTTCTTGCTGCCATGGGTGGCTGCGCTGGACAAGGAAACCTGCTTCGATATCCCTCTGTCGTATACAACAACTACGGTCTCCAATGGTTTATCCCGTACCTGCTTGCAGTCTTCCTCATCGCCATTCCCGCGTTGGTCCTCGAAGTCTCTATTGGTCAAGCTTATCGTGGAGGCACCGTCATAGCCTTCAACAACATGAACAGACGGCTCAAGGGTGTCGGCATGGGTCCAGTGATTGTATCGTTCATAGTGGTTCAATACTTCACTGTCAACCTGGCGTGGATTATGAGTTATTTCCGCCATAGCTTTACAAGCCCACTACCATGGGAAGGCCGCATAGAGGAATTTTACTGGAACGATGTCCTTCGCGTTGGTAATATCACCGAAGGAGGTTTGACCGACGATGGTAACAGCATCGCTTCATACGTCGGCTACCCCAACGTGTCTCTCGTCGGCGAGACTGTTGGTTGGAGCATATTTGTCTGGTTCCTGATCTGGATCTCCATTTTCCGCGGAGTCGGCATGACTGGCAGAGTCGTCTACTTCACCATGGGCCTACCAATCGTAACCACCATCATTTTTGTAGGACGCTCACTGTCTCTTCCAAATGCCAGCGAAGGCGTCAAGCTTCTATGGACCAACTTCAGAGGCGATCAACTCGCATCTGGTATCGTATGGCAGACCGCGGTCGGACAAGTCTTCTTCTCTACTGGCATTGGCTTCGGGTACTTCACGAGCTACGCGAGTTACAACCAAAAGCATGCAAATGCCGTCATGGATGCCGTCCTTATCTGTAGTAGCAACGTTCTGTTTGAGAACTTCGCTGCTTTCGCCGTGTTTGGGGTTGTTGGATACCTCCAGCGTTGGCCTGAAGATGGCGTCAGACTTGGTGCGTTTGTCGTTGGATTCTTGACATTACCAGAAGCTGTGTTGCAAATGCCTGGAGCCAATTTTTGGGCAGTCCTGCTCTTCTTCACTCTTGTCGTTCTTGGATTCAGTTCTGCTTTTGTCATGCTGGACGTGGTTGTGACCTTGGTCTGCGACTCTGGAATGGTCAAGGCCTCACGTCCAGTCGTTGTCACTGTGCTTACTGTGGGTTCATTCCTCATGTGCCTGCCGTATTGTACAGAGTTTGGTTACTACCTACTTGACGGCGTGGACAGATGGATCAACAACATCGCGCTGATCTTTGTGGTGTGGACTGAGGTTACAAGTGCAACAACGGTATACCGTTGGCGTGACATCGTCGACCAGACTGGCCTTGTGGCCTTCAGCCTTTACAACTTCGGCTTCTTCGGCGGGCAATTCTTTGGCATCGTGCTAGCTCACGGCATCAACAGCCCAGGAATTGGCGCTGGCGCTGGTGCAGGCTTTTACGTGGTATTTGCCATCGCCGCGACTCTAGTCGCACGCACACCCAGTGCCGCTGCTCCATCAATGTGGAACGTCAATGTCGTCTTCCGCAGATTTTGGTTCTTGGCTTTCTATTCCGTAAGTACCTTGCCCTTGCCTGAGACCCTCACTGACCATATATACAGGGCAACCAACTTCGACGTGATCTCAATGTTATCGTCGGGCAGGGGAAGAATTGGAAGATCCCTGCTTTCCTGCCCTTCCTACTCCGCTACATCTCTGGGCCGGTCTTGGCCATCATCTTCAGCTTCGCCTATCCAGAATTCCACACTCTGCGATACGATCCCATGTACATCACGGGGTTTATTCTAGCGAACCTGACGATGGTGGTCATTATCCTTGGTTTCACCATCCCGAGGTACTATGACGCCTTCATTCCGTATGAGCGACGTGGCGAAGGAACCGAGCCTACAGCCGCGATGGAGATAAAGGGCGAAATTGCTGGTGCTCCCGTCAGCGATCTTGTCAAAGCTGAGGGTGGCGAGGCTCCTCCAGCATACGCATCTTCGCAAGAGCATGTGGACAAGGAGGTTCAACACCATAAAAAGCCGGCGTTACGATGAGCGGTCGGTGACCTAGTTGCGAGTCTGTTTTCCTAGTTCGGGCGCATGATTACCTCTTCTTTGGTTTTGTGGTGTGACTTTTCTCCATCCCGAACAACAACCTACAAAGAATTGCATCACTCATATAAGTTCGCTCACGAAGCGAAACAGTGCCTCAACCCAAGCAACTTTCCCTTACCAATTCCAACACAGCTACTCCTCGGTCCAGGAATACCATACTGACAGTTCAAGGGGTCATATCGAGACTATTTCGCATTACTACGGTATCTTCCAACAGTTCTTGTAGGGTAAGTGGCTGTTTTGCAGTGACGCTCTGCGTATGCAAGAACACGCTGTTTGTGCTGGCCGGTAGAAGGTATTCTTACCATCCCTGTGTGATTCTATTCAGCGAAGACATTTCATATCCGGGCCTTCAAGGAATTGAGAACAATGTGGCGTGGAGGCAGTCACATCCCCATGTGGCATCGGTTTACACGATTAGGAAGCATGAAGATGCTCACCTCACTAGTTACAGCTTGAGAAACAAAGCAGGTAAGACCCTGAAATGCATACGAAGAACTAAGAACAACATTCGGTCATGATACACTGTCCCCTGAGGTGTAGAACACCAGGCCACAGCATTCTTTTGGATAATCTCATAGCCATCCTTGATGGCGGCAGCAACCTCAAAGGGTAGGACAGTGGACTGATAATCATATGTTGCTAGGCGCGAGCAAAAACCGCCATGGCCATCGTGTGTGCCAGAGCCACAGTACATTTTGTGAAGAACGTGACTGTCCTTTTGAAGTATAAGGATATGCACACCAAAGCCGCTCTGGACTGGCAGTGATACAACCTTGATGCCTGAAGCTGTGGGAATGTCCATAGTGACCAGGTGGTGAAGTAGACGGCCAGCAAAGATCACACTGGCATCAGCCAGATGCTGTGTGATGCATGAGGATGAAGAATAGATGTTCCTCAGGAATAGAGGCGCAGACTTGTCCTCTTGGACGAGCTGGTAGGCACGAGCAGCGAACTCTTGGAGTTCAGGGCTGATCTTATCAAGAAGGTCATCGTATTCGTGTTCCTCGGAGTGGTCAGAGACGCTGTCAGATGTATAGTTGTCATTTGTTTCGAGCTCAGAAGCGTTTCGTTTCACTTTCGTCGAAGCCATGGTGGGAGGAGGTAGAGTGCAGGAGGCACGCAAGCTTCTTTGTCGAGTTGAGGGTGAGGTGCGCCATTCCCTCACCCGCCTCCTGTCTCAAGGTCGTGACTGCCTCTTTCGTCCCGCGATGTACGTGAGTTGCTCCAACTGAAGAGCTAGCTTTAGCGGCAACGAAGAGGTCCTCTGGCTCAATGGACAACTCATATTACAATGCAGTGGTATTCCTCACCCTATTTCTCCTCGTTGGATGCTTTCCGCGATCATGCCTTTACCGACTCACAAGATCCTTTGCATGTTCTTGGTATTGCCAAAGCTTTAGAGGAGAACAGTGGTCATCCTGTCGCTCAAGCACTGGTATCATTCTGCAGCAGAAGGGTAGTCTACACTCCAACCATATCTACCATTAGCAAGACGCCTGGCAAAGGCTTGAAGGGGACGCTCGATGTCAATGGACATAGCGTGACCACGATTGTTGGCAATGAAGCCCACATGGCTGATCACAACGTCTTTGTGCCTCCAGAGATGATGATCGCCTCAAACTCTTGGAAAGCTCGTGGGGACTCCGTAGTACTACTCGCAGTACTTTCAACTGCTACACAGGATAACTGGCAACTTGCCTGCATCTTCTACATCTCCGACGCGCTGCGACCGGAGGCAACTGGCATAGACGTATGGATGCTCTCAGGCGATAACGTTACAACAGCGAACGCCGTCAGTGCTCGCATCGGCATTCCTGGCTCTAACATCATCGCGGGCGTGCTCCCGGGTGAAAAGGCTGAGAAAATTGAGTACCTCCGGCAGACGTTGACCAAGCCACCAAGATCGACATGGTTCGTATGTCGTTCTTAAACCCAAAGAGTACAAAGCCAAAGCGCGCTACCATCGCAATGGTAGGAGATGGCATCAACGATGCACCCGCGCTTAGCACTGCAGACCTGAGCATAGCCATCGGCAGCGGCTCAGACATAGCACTTTCCTCATTCTCGTTTATCCTCATCAACAGCGACCTCAGCACCATCCTCACGCTTCTCGATCTCTCTCGCGTCGTGTTCCGCCGTGTTTACTTCAGCTTCGCTTGAGCTATGGTGTACAACCTCGTTGCTATGCCGGTCGCTGCTGGGGTGCTGTACCCTGTCACCATAGGAGGTAAGGTGGATCATCATGGTGTGCGGAGCGGTGGGAAGCATGTTAGACTTGACCCGGTGTGGGCGTCGTTGGCTATGGCGCTCAATAGCCTGAGTGTGGTGTGTAGCAGCCTTGCTTTGCGGAGTCGGATTCCTGGGGTGGAATTCAGGGCTAGGAAGGAGGTTGTTGTTATGGGCGAGGCAGGGGTTGGAGTCGATGTTGATACGATTGTTTGGCGGAGGCCGGACTCGTATGTACATCACTACACATTGCCCTGATATTTGCGTGATTATTGGTGTTTGTAATGATGTATTCATCTCCAGTCACACTGCATGATGTGACTTGGCCAAAAATAGGCGTGAAGGCCAACAGGCACTTCTCCACCTGGAGCACAAGCTGCACTCCAAGAAATGTAATCTCCGCCAAAGTTGAACGCGCCTCTCCATGCCCGTGAAACGCCCTGCTGCAAACTTTTTCGAATCCTCCAAACTGTACTTTCGCTCTTCATCCCCAGACCAGAAACCAGTTCATGTCGACACTACGAGAACTTCCACCTATTACCGCAGTTCATGCATTCACAGAAAGTCGTCATCGGCTCGTCGGCACTCCTCGTCTGCGCCTGACTGTACGAGACCATCTTCTTCTTGCACTTTCCGCACTGGAACTCCTTGGAGATACTCTTCTCGACCTGCGCCACCATGGCCTGGTTCATGTTTTCCTTGTAGAGCTTTTCGTCTTCAGCGCGGCGCTCATCCGACTTCATCTCGTCATGCGTCATGACTACAAACTTCTTGGGCGGTACGTCACCAGACAGCACGCGCTTTCGCAACCCGGGGTTGGATTTTGCTTTCAGGTTTTGGAAGAGCGAGCGCATCTTTGTCTTGTAGGCTTCGTTGACGCTGCCGGCGTTTGCGTATGCGGCGCCTTCTATCTGCTTTGCGATGGAGATGATCAGGTCAGGCACTGCGCTTGTGTTAGTCTACTCTTCAATGCTGGTATGTCCGTCCTGGCTTACGCTCGGTGCTCATATGCGCCAGACCGTCGTACATGAGGCGCACAGACATGTCTCGCGCTTCCTCTCCAGTGACCTCGTAGTTGACCTTGTCCGTCTTGTGGTTGCGCTTCGCAGGGTCTACAGTGTGCTTTTGCTTGCTTTGACTGGGCGCAGGTGAAGCAGCAGCCGAAGAAGCTGGCGCAGGGGAGGCGCTGCCGTTTGTTGCTGAAGCGACCTTCGCTGGTGTACCTTTCTTGGGTTGCTTCTTGACTTCGTCCCTCCATTTTGATACCAGTTCGGTTGCAAGCTTCTGCACGGCGGGGTCTTTGTGTGTACGCAGACGATTAATAGTGACACCAATTCTCGTTGATCGCAGAATGTCCTCGGTCGCATGGACGCCGGTCTTTAGGTCGCTCAACAGTTTAATCACTGATGCGCTGGGCTCATTCTCCTGTATGGCCTTGCCGATCGCCTTTCCCCGCAACTCGATCTCCTTGGCGTCCATAGCCATGTCGGCGTCAGGTGGTTGTGTGAGAAGGTGGGAGCGCGGTCTCTTGATTCGCGGTACGAGGCTGAAGTTTTCGTCGAAGTGCACGCGACGTGGTTGATATCAGACGTCAAAGCTCGGCGCACGCTCGGCGGTTCACTCTTTCGGACGAGAGTATGGGAGAAAAGGGAACGCAGATCGGGCGACGGCGGTGAGCGGGTCGGTACAAGAGTATTTGGGGGTTGGTGTTGAATGAAAGGCTTGAAGTTGTTGTGTCTACAGAGGCCCAGCCGCGGCTGCCAAGACACGCACGGACCATGGAGCTGCAAGCTGGGGTACATTTGACATTTGAAGAGGAAACCACAAGCCCTGTGGGGGGACAACGGCGAGCACAACCCTAATACCCATTTTACCACGTCCTCTGTGCCCTACAACGAGTGCAAATACGACCCACGATGACCGAGAACGCAACACCCGGCAGTGCCAACGCGGCTTCAGATGCGGCCTCGCGCGGCATGCCCTACTACGAGCGACTGCGACGCGACCTGCGCGAATCACTGCAGAAGAAGCGCATATTGGACAACAACCTGGTGCGTGCAAAGGACAGCGCGTTTTGACGCGTCGCGCTCACTTTGTGCGTAGCAACAACTCGAAGACAACATCATACGAGTCGAGACACAGTACCTCGAAGAGACCAGCGCCGGAAACATAATCAAAGGCTTCGACAACTATGTCAAGGGCGCAGCGGCCACTACAACCACCAGTGGAGCAGGCACGGCTACACGGCGGAAAGCGCAGGTCAGCGACGTAGACAGGATATTCAGTCGAAGCTCGTCCAACTTCTTGAGGGTAAGTCAACAGCAGACCCGACGTTCCTGCATACCGTCTGCATCGCAGGATTTGTGCTGACAGTGCAATTGTAGGAGGCATCGACACCGGCTTCTGCAGGAACGACCCCTTCACATGCGGCTACGCCCATCTCATCGTTTCCCACCCGCGAATCAAGCCAGCCTACAACGAACGGCGCAAGAGGAGGAAGCAAGAAGAAGAAGGCAGCGGAGGACGATGACACGGATGGCCCGTCGGTGAAGAGGAACAAGATCTCGTACGGACGGGAATGAAGGACGCAGCATGAACCCACATCATGCTTGACCTACAATATCGCGATGCCATGAGCCGCGGCAATCAAAAGATACGAGGCGGGCATTCGCAAGGCTGTTGCATTGCGCGTCCTATGGATACCAGAGTGGAGAGGGCAAAGGACCTTGCCACAGAATAGGAAGGTTCAAAGTGTTGGGTGTTGGGTCAGAAGATTGCGCGCATGCTCAGTGGGGGACTTTGCAGCGCACTTGCATCGCGGGGTACGGGATGGCGCTGCAGCTATCTCGATTCGAGGTGGGTCACTAGCTGTGACTTTGGCCGTTGGAAAATCATGCGTTCGGTTCTGCATCGCAGTGGAGATTAGGCCTGTCGGCTGCTTGCTCCCACTGGCGGAGATGAGTAACAGAGTCCACATGGCGGATGTCTTGCAGTTGTGAATGTTGTGAATGGCTGAGGAGCATGGGGGTTTGTTGCGCATGCGAATTCATGGCACAGATCGGCGATATTCCAGCAAGCCCTCAGGTCTTGTGCCCCATCGTCGATTCGAGAGAGGTTGGAATGCTTTAGAGGAGCAAAGTCATAGTAATCATGTCCGCGAATGAAGAGTCAGACTCCCGGTATTCCCATAGAGCGTCCCCGCAGTTGACCGCAAGAGCCGCACTTGACATGGATACATGGAACACAGTGCAGCGTGCACCTTGCCATCAGCCGCTGCAACAGGCCAGCATCTTCTCTCCACCAGAATCTGCGCAAGGCTCATCAAAAGATTACTATTTCTAGCGCATTTCCAGAAAAGAGCAAAGGGCGCAGTCAGGTAGGAGAGCACGGTGCTGATTCCCGCCTCATCAAAACCTGAGACAGTAGCGCGCACCAGTGTTGTGCTTTGGAAGTGTGTGTCTGAGTGCGTGGGAGTAGGGTCCGCGGGCTTCTTTGTGCGTATCTCGGTAGGGTGTAGCATGTAGCTTGGCCATAGCCAACCATCCACCAGTAGCGTTCGCTTGGATGGTAGATGGCAATGCTTGGGCGACTTTGAGCTGCTGCTTGGAGGTGGGATCGCCGGCTCTGTAAGGTGGATTACACGGTGGGACGACCGCGTGGCTGATGTACAACCAGAGATTTCTACTGTAGTCCCCGCTGAAGAGTTTGGTAGCGATATGAAAGGAGTGGTGATGTGCGCTGTGCAAGTGTACAGCTTCAACATGAATGGTCCGCCACTACCACCACCATCACCACCACTAACCAAGCGACCACTCCCAGTGGACCCCCAAGCCCGTGACCTTACCATCAACATTTCAGCCTTGTGTTTCGTGTCATGCGTGTCGTCGCGTCCCTCGAAGATCTTGCTAGACTGGGCAACCAACGCTCAGGCACGACACGATCTCATCTCAGGCGCGGTCGGACCGACCATCTGTCTCCACCGGCAGCCATGCGCTACGATTGGGGAGATAGCAAAAGCGAGCTTGCAAGCGACAGGACAGAGGACAGACTGAGAAGGACACCCGACATCAGCAGCACTCGTGCTGCGCCAGCGGCCACGACATATGAAACAGGCTTCGCGTTGCGGTGCCCCCCCCCTCCCAGCGAGTCGTTGTCATTGTAACCGCCTGCCGAATCATGACCAATGCTCCGGGATGCCAGCGAAGCACAGCGTTGAACAGCCACCACGACTACCACTGCGGACCCCAGTGGCATCAACAGGTCTGATGTTGCTGGTATTCTTCAGGGTCCAGCGCGCTAGCAAGGGCAGGCCGCTCGATGATGTATGCCAAGTCTCTTAGCCTGCCCATATCCCTCGAAGTATCCGGGATATCCTGTTTTCGCGTTTCGACTCCGGAAATATAACGTGAGACGGCTGTTGAATGTGTATTACGTGACTTTGTTCTATCCTCAGGTTAGCTTGGGGTTAGGTCCATAGGGGAGCTCAGAAGCCCTCCGATTTGCCAAGTGGTCTGTTCTGTATCGCGTATATGGCCAACAACTGTTTGAAAAAGGTCGTGTATTTTACATCGCAATCCCGGAGACCCACCTTTCTAAGTGACCGCTCGCAGACGCCAATGATGGCATTGCGGAGCACAGGGGTGTTTTCGTCTGCGCCAGTTAGAAGAAGGGTCGAATGACAGCGAACCGCGCGGGCGAGTAAGATTGAGTCAATGGCGTTTGACTGTCGTCACTGCATAGGTAAGAAGCGGTAAACAATGGAAATGTGTTGTGACGAGGTCTTTGATTGTTGCGCATTCCGCGAGGGCAGAAACTGCGTCATTCGCAAGCTCGTCTGAAACGAGTGCTACCATCCCGGTCCTTCGGGTAATATTATACTTCCCCCGAAGCTACTGTACAAAACGTCATGCAAACATGCAGACCCCTTCTTGGGTCGGAAATTATAACGATGGTCGTGCTCTATGGTGACGACATAGGCGTGGGTGTGCCCATAGACGGTTGGGAAATCGGGAAAATGTGACAAACAAACAAGTAGTTTAACCAGACACCGGAAGAGCTCGTACTGATACAGGTGGGAGCTTGACTCGTCCAGAAAGGGGGTACTCGTAATCGATGCGAACGCCGGGAAACGCCATGATGGCCACTCGTAATGCGAGGTGGCAGAGAGGTGCAGATACCGTAGTACAGCGAGAGATCCAAGAACGGCCGTCTAATCCTATCCGGAACCCGCTTTGCAACGAAAACGCGACAGGGGATATCTCAAACAAATGCATCAAAAGTAGATACGTGAAACGATGGAGTGCGGCTCAGACGATAGATGTCAATCTTTCAACCATTGACTTCTCAGGCGTCATCTGGCGATGGGTGATCCTCGGTTCCGTCGTTCTTGTGTACTTTGCGATGCCTCCTCAGGTTGGAGACAACAGAGAAGTGGCGGCCGCAGCCCTCGACTTCGCAAGCGAAAGCTGTTCCCATGTTAGTGACATACTATTAAGTATTCTGTGTGATCACATACGCTTCTCGCCCGTGTGGCTGTACATGTGCGTCTGCAGCGAGCTGGGACGAGTGAAGCGCTTATCGCAGATCTTGCACTTGTGCTTCTTCTGCGAGCTTGACGAGACCTTGGAGCTGAACTGGCCCATCATTGACTGTGGTGCGGGGGGCATGGATGCTCCCAACAGTGCGCTGGGGCGGGGCAGAGTCCTCGAGTGAGTGAGGTCGACAGACTCCGAGGCAGAGCTGTAGTCGGTAACGGAGCCCTCGCCGCCGTAGTACCCGTTGGCGCCGTAGCTGGCAGAAGAGATGGACGAGTGGGCCGAGTGTGTTGAAGGAAAGCCATAGGAATCCGTCGAGCTCCGGCTCGATCCTTGGGCACCGTAGATGTTCCTCGGGGTGATGTCCGACTGGCTCAAGGACACCATGCCGCGGCTGGCATCGAGGGCATCGCTGAAGCTGCTTCGGGGAGCCTGCTGCGGCGCGTTCATTCTGCTAAAGTCAACAAGTGAACTTTGGCGTTGTCGCTGGGTGTCCATGGAGTAATCATAGAGCACTGTGGAAGGAACTGACGGGTGTGAAGAGCGACGGGAAGCATCTTGATATGTGTAGGGTACCCGGTCTTGTGCGCCATATTCCACCTGAGAATAAGGAGCCGAAGTGGGAGCATACGTTTGGTTGTTTGGAGACGCAGATGTGGCATATCCACCTGTGTAGCTCCTTGACATGAGATCTTGCGAGGCATCGAGTAAGTGTTCTGTCGCGAAAGGACCTTCCGGGAGGGCAATACCTTGTCCAAGAGGAGCGGCTGTTACTGGGATGCCATGGTACGGGATGGCAATGCTGGTAGGGCGAGGCTGAGACTGCTCGAGTCCGGCCGATGTGGGAGCGAGCGAGGTCGAGTACAGTTGCTGTGTAGCACCAGGCGCCGACACCCACGGGTTGGTGAAGTGCGGTGGTGCTGGGTAGCGCAATGTATCGTAGCCCATACCAGCAAGCTGGGATTGTTGGCGGTTGTCGACGGCCATGGCCATTGCGGGAATAAGGGCAGAGGTGGTGAACGTTGGGAGCAGGGTAAAGGGTATTGGGAGAACAAAGAAGAGTGCTACACGGAGCGTACGCAACTCTTGTCAATCCAGAGGCTGAAACAGGTGGTTCGAAGGTCGGTAAACGTGGGGATAGAGACGATCAATGGCAGGTAGTGGTGGGATCTGCGAGCCTTTTGAACTCACGTCTGACACTGGGGACACCCGTCGTGTGGTTCGCCGAGACGAGCAATGATAAACCCCTCGGTATGTCGATCAGTTGACCTGTCCTAGGCTGGCAGTGGCAGGAGCCGTAGCGGATGGCTTGCGAGATTAGAGGTTGGGCCCTGGCAGGACGACTGACTGGTGCTCGAGCGTTTCAGGTGCAGGCTGTGGAGAAGGTAGGTGTGTGTGCAGCGGGCGCAGGGGCGGACCGCAAGAGTAGGCTTGCGTGTCGCGGTGGTGAATGTGTGGTCGGCCGCTAACGCGTTTGGGCTGACGGCAGGAGACCAGCGACAAAGAAGAAAAGATGTGCTGGGCGTAAGGTCGTATGAGGAATTGATTGACTGTAGTGCGCGGTGTAGTCAAAGACGGTGCAAAACCATGTGAAGCTTTGAGGTATACAGGTGCTGATCAGCGGGCGTCCATGGGGAGTTAAATTCTGTCTTTGGCAGCCCCCAGCACATTCATCATAGGCTGCGAGCCAAGATGCATCCCGGTGCACCTACGTCGCTGCTGAAAAGGCACTAACGCTGGCCTATGGCCGGCAGAGCTGCCAGCCGTGAGGGTCCGATGGTGCGCCGAGCTGCTAACATCCAAGTCATCATAGCGTGCGCCCGCGCGAATCAGCACAGGGCAGAGACGGGATGGCTTTGGTGGCGGCAAAAGAGAGAAAAAGCCAGGGTTGTCAGACATGCCCAATGCAGCCTTAGTCTTTCACCCGAATCCCATGCAGCCGCTTTGGTACTGAGCAGCGGCCAGCGCTAGGCCAAATGTCCACTCCCGCGGTGTGCTGCTAAGTAGGTGGCGGTGGGCGTGCTGCAAGCATGTACCCGGTTATTCCCACGCCTTTGTGAGGCCTGCTCAATACTGTCCAGAGGACTCGGAAGGGTTCAGGGCGTTCAAAGGGTTGCTTTTGATGACCAGCAACGGTTGCGCGACCGCAAACACCAGCAGTCGGAGAGCAAGGAATAGGGGCCATGCTATCCACACGCCGAACACTGACCGGTGGAGACATTCGGACCGCGAACCGTGTACCCCCCCTCCACTCCTCCACGTCGTTGCGAAGATGTAACGTTCAAGTCAAGCCTCCCCCTCAGCCTTCCTTAGTGCTGGCTCCGCTATCTGCTTTCACCACGGTCTGTTGAGCGCGGGGCCTTACACCGTGCCCAAGAGGAAATTAGCCTCACACGACTGACTCCTCCCCTGAGGCAGCGCCTGTGCTGGCTGGCTAAGCACTGGTCAAGCGTTTGATCGCCGTTCATCTTCCTTTTGCTGCAATACAGGTCGCTTGGCTGGAGAGTGGGTCGTGGGGCCCACGATAATTCCGGGACCTGTCAGCCCGTCCACTGGACGACCGCCAATGCAGGTGACGGGCTGGGGTCGCTGTACCTGCTTCGAAGAGCATTCCGCCGTCGAGACAGTGCAATCCGCCCCGTGGTGCCAGACAGCCTGTTGTCTAGGTATTGCAGCACAGGCTAACATGTAGCCAAGCACTGCAGGCGAGGTCGGTCCTGAATAGCAGAGCACCACCAGCGTCAGAGGGCTGAGTCGATTCGGTCCACCTCTCGCAACTCGTAATCCGACCAATGATCCGGTTTCGACACCCCGCGACCGTTTCTCAACTGGTCATGTAGCGGACGGGCTACGTAGCTTGCAATTTGATCACGGTCGCCAAGCGGAGTAAAGTGTCTTGACTCTGCTGCTGACTTGTCTGGTTAGACTAGGTTGCGCGCAGCTCCCAAGTGTCGTCATATGGCGTCCCGTCTGCACAGACGCCCTGTGAAAAATGACCGTTGAGCGGGGACCTGAAATGCAGGATGAGGTATTATCAGCGGTCAGAGGCGCCGAGGGGCCATGCTGCTGTCCAGCAAACACACTGCGCTCCCCACCATCGCAGCAAAGTATGACTCGGCCCAGCTACGCGCTGCATGCGCGACGAACATGCAGTGCTTCTATTATGCTTGATTCGTGATTTGTGCTTTGTGCGACGCGAGGCCGCTGAAGGCCACTGCGGCGACGGGTGGCGAGCCATTACGACGTGAGCAGACCAGCGTGCCTCACCGCTCCGCGCTCCGCTCCGTCCTTTGTGATAGCAAATCCCAACCACTCACGAGCATCCACCGTTAGCCATGTCGACTTCGCTTGTCCCCTCACTGTTCGCTAGGCGTCGCGTTATGCAGGGCACATGTGTGGTTGACGAACGGCCCCATGGCCCCACCGCGCCCTTCACATTCCAACCTTGTCGCAGACGTGGCTTCGCACTAGCACCACCTCTGATTTTGGCGTCTTTTAGACACACACATGTCGACGGGAGTGGTGCAGGCGTGCCAGAGGTACATCGCTCTGCTAACGACATAAGGCAAAACAGCCTTCAAAGCCGCTGACAGAGGCAAGTCCTCAGCCATGACCACTGACAAACAGGACCGACCCAGTGAACCCAGAAATCCGCATGACTTGAACAGACTTGAACAAACTTGAACCACTCCACAACTGCCCCTCTAGTGCCCTCTCGACTGCTGCACGGCTTTTTCCTTGTTCAAGAATCAGGACTCGGCATTCTTCATGTGGACCCTGTAGCAAGCTGCCAGATCAACCCAAGTTAGCCCTTGTGCACCAGTGCCCGCTACCCTTTCCCTCGAGCAGTTTCGCGGCGGCTTTCAAGGGCTGCCAAGTTCATCGTGCCTCGTTAAGCTCTTGGATTCTGTTATTCCCGCAATCCTGGATCATGTGGAGGGATTCGACACGCCGTCGCAAAAACAATGGAGAAAGACAGAATGCCACTCGTGCAACCAGATGAAATCCTTTGTGATCGTCTTACAAACATTCCTCACACGGAATCGTGTCAGATCTCATCTCATCTAGCACGAACCAGACGCGCGGCTCTCTTGGCTCCAAGATCACTCGAGTGTCGAAGCTCGTGGGTCCCTTCTTCGTGTTCAGAATCCAACTACGCGTTTATCGATGACTGAGCAATGACCACACGAGACGGCCAGATTGCTTTGCAAACAGGCACGCCCGTTTTGCGGCGCCCAGTAACGTACTTACCTACCTAGCATAGTGCCTTGCCGCCTCGCGGCTGCCCCTCTATCCGAAGCAAACCAGCGCACACCAACCGCCGCACTACTGCCAGCGGAAAGCTCCCCTCCGCACCCATCCCTCCATGCCACACCACCTTGAACTAACGTCTAGCACCCACCAGTCCCAAAGCACGCAATACCATGAACCTAGAAAAAGCAAGCCGAGCCAAGCCGACCAAGCGTGTGCATGCATCGATTCAACTCGCTCAGCGCACACTATCTTTCTCTTACATCGGCGAGGCAGAAAGTAAGAGTAGTCTGTACCCAGCACAGCGGCATATTACTGTTTAGCGTTTGTGACAGTCAAACTTAGCAAAGGGCAGGCAGCACAGCACGTATCGATGCTTTTTGCGCAGCTCGGCCAATGACGGTTCCGCGCCCCTCAGCGGCATTCAAGCTCATCGGTCGTATGCCGGCCACACCAGCTGTCGAAAGCGCGATGTAACGCTCTGGAAATGAGGCGCCGTTGTCAACTTGTCAGGCGGTGGTGGCTTTTTGGCACTTGCGTGGAGCACAGATTTGGCCGTTGGGAGAAGGGGAATAAACCAGGTCAAAGCCCTATCTCGAATTCCTCTTTGGGGTAATCTAGTCTAGATGGTTGACCAGGAAGTTGAGTCTTGGTGGTTGTCACCCACGTGCCTTGCGACGATCCTGTCCATCTCCCTTTACCATTGCGAACAAGATCATCATTGCAAACCACCCAGCGCTTTGGTCGAATTCCCCATTCGAGATACCACGTCCCCATTGAAGACGTATACAGGCTCGAAACAGTGAAGTGCACATGGCGACACGGTCGATCGCTATCAAATCCCCTTTTCCAGCAACCCATGGGCTTCCCTCCAGGATGCAGCATGCCGGTCACGCGGCCCAATCAACCAGGTACGCTACCAAGCAGTGAAATTTCGGCGCAAAGGATACGAACTATCCGTCGACAGTGTGAGAAGTGGAAAGCTGACTGTGGAGACGACTTCAGAGTTTAATTCAATGTTGCGACCAAGATGCGTCCTGCCATGGTTCCTGACTGCTTCAGGAGCCTTAGCTTCGTATGGAGAATCCCGTTGCGCGGCACTGTCTGGGCAGATGCGGGAGAGCGTCTGATGTTTCCCTATTTCGATAGACTCCTTTCTGCATGCGGAGACTGCACGGTTGCTTGCGGCATCTGAAAGCACAAAGGTGCGACCATGTCGCGAGAAAGCTCCGTGCCAATAAAGTGAGGCTCTGGTCGCCGACCCACCCACTACCAGTTGACCTCATGTCACTTTTCCCCGGTCCTCCATGAGGCGCAACATCACAAGGTTCATGTTCATCGTGATTGGTATTCTATTTCCAAAGTCTATTGCAGACCTTCCTAGCCACGATGCTAACCAAGGTGGAGTACATGATGGCACTGCGAATTGAGCTGGTTTTTGTTTGGTTGCGCCAGCATCGGGGATGCAGCGGGCATCGGTAAAATGCAAACGTATGCATGCACGCGTACACACATCACAGGAGCAAAAGCCCATCTGTGTCGTGCCATACCTCAAGTTCCCCTCACCATGACTCTGGAGGACCTGGGGACACCTTGGGAATGCACAGGACTGATGGATAGAAGCGCTTCGGCCAACCTGCTTCAGGCTGTGCTCAGGTATCTAGTGTTGCAGAAAGCCTCATGACAGGGCTTGCTCGAGGTGACGATACGGCGGTCCCTATTAGGAGGGTGACTGAGCCTGAGGTGTGATTGTTTGCTGACTCTCGCGCAGACGAGACTCCGATAGTGATGGTCGAGGCACAGTCTGCTCAACTCCGCTCTGCGCCCGGCTATGTGGCAGGTTGACAACGTCTGACCTGGCCTCTGGAGACTCTGTCGGCCTATGTGAGACGGTATCCCCATCCTGGGCGTGTGTGAATCTCTCCATATTCTCCTCTGTAAGTGGCATAGTAGGCTCCTTCTCCCGCCCCTGAGCGGTACCGTGGCGGTGAAGCTGAGGTCCCGTGAGTGATAGCAATTTGTCGTCCCGCAGCTTCGTATCTCTCTCCTCAGCTTGGATTCGCCTCAGGGCCCTGTCCGCTTCATTCTCCGATGTCCTTGCGAACGCTGCATCGTTGTGATAATGCAAGCGGTCTAGTTGAGCGGTCAATGCTGAAGCCGTTGTTTCAGGTCGGTCCGCTTGGCTTGCGATTTGCGAACGATCCTTTGCGCTAACGCTTTCCGTGGCTGTGTGGGGCGGATTGGACATGGTCTTGTGCCGATCAGTTGCGTTTATGGATGGCCTTGCACTGGCCGTCTTTCGCCGTCCTTCGATCGCCCACTTGACAAGCATCTTGCACGAGTCAGTTGACACCTACAATATCATGGGGTTGAACACCCTTACCTTTTCTAGCAGCTTGCCCTTGACCGGTTTAGCCAAGTAGTCCTACTGGAAATCAGCGTACATTTCTTCGATATAGGGGAATGTCCCGCAGGAAACTTACGTCCATACCGGCCAGCGTGCACTTTTCCTTGTCACCTTGGATGGCGCTGGCAGTCATGGCGACAATTGGAACGCCCCGAACTTCAGGCTTGTCCTTCCAAGGAGCTTCGGTTCTGATAGCATGTGTGGCGGAGTAGCCATCTCGAATGGGCATCTGCAGTTATTATCAGCAGTGCTTTTGACACGAGGAGTCGATCTTACTAACCTGAACGTCCATCAAGATGATATCAGGGCGTGGATGAGATGGAGTAAACTCCTCTGCCAAATAGTCCAAAACCTCTTGACCATTCCAAACAGCATTCACTGAGAAGTGCAATTTCTTGATTGTTTTCAAGGCAATCTGCTGGTTGATATGACTGCGCGCTATTGTCAGCCTTTTCTACAAAAACGGGATCGTCGATCAAGTGCACTTACTTGTCCTCCACAACCAGAACGTGGGTATTCTTTCTCTCAGATTCCGGTATACTGGTAAGATGTTCCGGCAGTTTCCCTCCCAATGGGAACGATTGCATTCTTGAATGCCCACTGACCGAGTGCCTGGGCGTCAACGGCGGGGTGTGATCTTCAGAGCTTCCAACAGACACCGATACATCGCTCTGAAGTCTGTCAGGGATCGACGCAAGATCAACCAGGGGTGAGCCGTCGTCCGAGTAGGATGCTCTCGCGAACGGGATCCAGAACGTTGCTGTAGTACCCTGACCTAGCTTCGAATCCAACCAGATCTGGCCTTTCATAAGCTCCACGAGATTCTTGCTGATGGTCAGACCCAGACCGGTTCCACCAAATCGGCGAGCCGTAGAGGAATCTGCCTGGCTAAAAGGCTGGAACAGATGCTTCCGAACTTCTTCTTCGATACCAATACCCGTATCTTGTACCATGAAATTTACCGTCGCCATGTCTTCCGATTTCTGGGTGATGGTAACATTCAGCTTTACTGATCCATCCGACGTGAACTTGATGCTGTTTGTTAGAACATTGGTCAATATCTGACGAAGTCGGCCAGGATCTCCAATAACCCTCAGGTCCTGTTCCACTTCTGGCTCGATGAAGCTGTGATATGCCAATCCTTTCCGTTGTGCCGCAAAGGACATCATCTTGTTCACGTCTCGGAGGACCACACTGAGACTGAATTGTACCTCTTCGACGTCAAGCCGCCCACTTTCAACCTTGGAGAAATCCAGGATGTCGTTGATCACAGTCAGGAGGCTGTTAGCTGATCGGTGGATGTTCTCTGCGCACTCCTTCTGCTCTTCATTCAGATTCATGTCGGAAAGCAGCTCGCTCATACCGATGACTCCAGCAATCGGTGTCCGAATCTCGTGCGACATATTGGCGAGGAACTGGCTCTTCATCCTGCTCGCCTCTCTGGCGGCCGCAGCATTGGCTAGAAGTCTAGAGTTCTCCTTCTCCTGCTCTTTGAGCTGGTCCTCTCGTTCTCGCAACTCGGTGATGTCCATCGACACACCAATGACGCCATCAATAAACGCCTCTCCTTCTACGCCACCTGTTCTTGTGGAGCTCCAACGGGGCGCGAGCCGTGTTCGAAAATAGCGATCTGAGGATATGTAGCGCTCTACCATCTCGTCATGGGCTTTCCCGTTAAGAATTTCCTGTATTGGTTGCCTCCAGCGTTCTCGATCGCGAGTATCCATGCCGAACTGGTCAAACAAATCTTTGCCAAGGATGTCTTTCTTGGCCTCGTCTGGGCCTCTGTCGCCTTCGAGCAGGACCACCTTGTTATGCCTGTCAACAGCCCACAACATGATCTTGGCATGTTCAATGACCTTCTGGAGCTGTTCGCGCGTTTGTCTTGCTTCCTGGCGCGCCATGACGAGATCGTGAATGTCAGTACAAGTACCGAACCACTTGATGATCTTCCCAGAATCATCGAGGAAAGGAATAGCTCGCCCGAGCATCCAGCGCCATTCTCCATCGTATCTTTGGCATCGATATTCTGTGTTGTACTCGTCACCGGTAGCGAGACAATGGAACCATGTGTACTTTGTGGTGGCCATATCCTCAGGGTGGAATGGTAGTTTCCAGCCCTCACCTAAGCTTTGGGCTTCGGTAAGACCCGTATAGTCGTACCAACGTTGCGAGAACCAGTCGTGGAGGCCGTCAGGGGTTGTAGTCCAGACCATGACTGGCATGAAATTGGCGATGTACTCGAACTGCTTCTCATTCTCTTCCACCTGCGCCGCGATTGCTTTGGTGTACTCTGTGACGTCTTTGAAGACCACGATGCCACCTAGAAATTCACCGGTTTCTGGATGCACAACTGGTTCTCCATTGACTTCGAATACGATGCCTCTGCCAGTGCCTGGTTGTCGCATACCAAGTCGGATCTTCTCCAAACGCTTCTCTGTTCTGCAGACCTGCACAATGGGAAATTCATCGATATCAAGTAGACGTTGGAAATCTTCAGTCCAGACTTCGAAAAGAGCTAGAAATGCACGCTGGTCGCCAGGGGTGTAGTTTGCGTCCTTAGGTAGAAGTCGCAGAAGTGCATTGTTAGGGATACCGAACCCTTCATCCTTCCACATAGCATAAGCCGGCATGTTTATTGAGTTGAGAATTGCATCCTTCAGCTGAGTGGCTTTCTGAAAAATCGAGGCTTGAGAAGTATCCAACAGACCGCCCTGAAGGGGAGGACCCCGGGGCGGGAAAAGTGGCTGTTGCAGCGTAGGCGTAACAACTTTCGAGGTACTGTTTGAACTGCTCCCTGAACGATGACCAGAAGATGAGCTCGATCCTGAACTACGCGACTTCTTCAAGTGGGGCCCTGTATGTGAGCGATTCACGACTCGACTCGATGGGCGCGCACTTTGCGCGGTTTGCGTGGCTACAGCGCTGGTGAAGGTCAACGTGAAGTACTGAGTGTCTTCTATGCTCCAAATCGAGATGATGCAAGAGGCTTGGAAGGCGCTATTTTGAGAGTGATTCCTGTCCGACTTTGATACTACACCACCGGGGCCACGCGATAGCGGTGCCACAAGTACTTCTACCGAGACATCGTGTACGGTGGTCCGCGCCAGGTTCGTGGTGCTCAGTTGAGGTAACGGAGGGTTCGAGGGGGATGTTCTCTTGTCGGTCGATGAATGCGCAGTGGGTGTTGTGTTTCCACTCTCCAGTTGAGCATCCTCTCCGTCTGGATCGTTTTCTCGGGCGTCATCGCATATACAGTCAAGGAAGTCCTGCTCACGTGTCAATCAATGGCTGTATTCTGGTATTGACAGTACGCGTTCACGCACCTCCCATGAAACCAACAACGGAGAGCCGTTCTGTAGTATGTCGATGCCAAGCTCTCCCATAGTTTTATCCTGCAGTACCTCTGATATGGAGAAATCATGGTATGCAGTGCTCTCGAAATCGATTCCAAGTAACCGTCCCATAGCCTCGTTCGCGATTACAACAGTCTTCTGCGAAGATAATACCAGCAGAGGCATCGGGAGGTATTGCAGGGCGGTCAAGGAAGCGACCATGGCGGACGGTGTAGACGAGTGTATCGACATGGAGTCATTGCTGTGTATCGAGCTCGGCGACTTGGGCCGGTCGCTGATAGGGAAGTAGCCGCCGTCAGACTCTTCCATTCCTTCAGCCATTATGATTAAGAGGGATTATTTGCAGGCCGAAAATTTCGTATGCTACAGAGTGTATGTTCTGATCAAGAATAGCGAAGAGTACGGAGCCCTGATCGCCCGATAATCGTCGGTGACCGCAGGTCCAGGCCAGGTCTCTGCTACACCAGCCGAGAGCACTTGAGGAGGCGGCGCAATGCAAACATAGAGAGTATCGGATGCGATGACAGTCTGAAGGTGCAGGAAGAGCAAAGCGGTTTCGAGGGGCGGGAAAGTGGCTGCAAAGCGTTTGCTAATAAAGCGCGACGCGGTGAGGAGGTGCGGCTGTTCTAGATCCGGAATGCTGGTGGAAGATCAATGGCTCCGCACTGTTCCAGACCACCTGAAGAGGTCTTGACGATACGCAGACGATGTCCTTGGAGTATTTCTGCTGCTACTGCTGCTGCGCCGAACGGCCGTGAGGTGGAGTTGGCAGGAACGACTCGCACAAAAGGCACAAAGCAGATGTCAAACTCTCGGATGCTGCTGTAGCGCAAAAAGGCCCCTTCTCTAAAATCGTTCTAGAACGTCACGCTTTTCGGCCTCTCAGACAGGTATGACGTTTTCGCGTTGGAAAAGGACATAGTGAAAGGGCACGTGGTGGGGTCAGGAAAGACATCCGTCCTCCACCATTCGATTGCAGAGGCGTTTGCTGAAGGGTGAAACTGGGGACGCTCCATTTAAACATGCGCAAGGCCCACCGATCCGCGCCGATCCTGTTGATGGCTTTGAGGATTCATGCACTTTCTTGTCCCGAGGCAGTCCATGAGGTGCACTCAACAAGTGTCAACTTGTCCGCACTGAATTGGAGAAATTCATAGTTTGGCTGCTGCTTCTCACTATCTTCTAAAGTGCTCCACGGTACAGTCGCGCGTTCTTGGCGGTGATGCCCGCATCCCTGCTCGGTGATGAACCGCACGGTGCATCGGTCTTGTCCGCCACGCTGAACCATGTACAGCACCGCATTCGACGTGACAAGCATGTGTCAAACCATCTTGAGTGCAGTTCCAGTCAGGCTCAAAATACCCTAAATGCCATCCAAGCTTCCCTGCACGGAAGCAGAGCCACCAAAGAAAGCCATCTGACCTAATCGACGATGTGCACGTGACCGCGAGGACCCTGAAGCTTGGCATTAGACATCCAGTCCGACAACAGCTGTCTTTCTTAAGACGGGCAGCACCTAGAGGCCACCTCGCCCACACAAGCCCTCAAGAGCTCCCCATATCCGTTGGCCCACGAGTCCGTTCCAACGTTGCAATATCAAAATGTTTACTTTCGGCCTCGGCGGCCTCTTCTACGGTACACCTTCAACTCCGCCCGTACTGCAAATGGTCGCTGATCTTGTTCGCAGTCGTTGTTCTCCTCATCAACGCGATAGCCATTCTCTCCGAAGACCGATTCCTGGCACGCAGTACGTCGAAACCTCCATTCACGCCGCCATAGACCCTCCGCTACCCCACTTCCAATATCACATCCTACAGCAATTGTTGGACGTTGAGCGACATGGATACATACAGTGCAGAAAAGAACTCTGGATCAGAGGAAGCTGACGAAGTCTATAGTCGGGTGGACGGCCGGAGCAGCAGACAGCGGCTTTGGGCAACGTGACGACGCGAGCGTAAAAGCACGATTAATAAACCTGGTCTCCTCAGTACGGACGCTCATGAGAAGTACGTCGACCCTCGCTCAAAGACACTGAACTGCAAAACTGTTCACAACAAACCATGGCATCGCGCTGACTTGGTTCCAGTACCGCTCATGTTTATCAACACGCTCATGATAGTCTACCTACTCGTCCTCGGTTGAGCAACGCGCGCATACATCAGAAAGCATAGGATCGCAGCATTGGAGTTTGGAAGTTTGCGCAGCAGGGAACGAGAAAGAAGCAAAACGCGGACATCAACTGGGCTAGTTCGCCGCTAGCTGCGACTGCAGAGACAATGCCACACGGACAGACAGACGGACAGACGGCCAGATGGAGCGCTGCTAGCAATGCTGCAGACCTTCACGACATAGTTTTCGCGTAGGGGGCCACACATACTCCACGTCTCCGCGACCGGGGCCACGCGCAGTCTGGAGTACATGATGAACAGGCGTAGAGCACCCGCCGCCGTGTCTAGCAAAGAGAAACAAAAAACGCTACAAACATTGTATATGCAACCAGATACCCAACTACAAACCAAAGGTCACAATCATTTGCACGTGTACATGGTAACCATTCACAAATCGTCATGGTGCAGTAGCAACGACACCCCGTCTTCAAACAGCGAAGCAGCCAGACAAATCTGATATGCACAAATGTGTATTTGCTGGGATATACAACTCTACCAGCACCCCCCTCATACACACACTCCTTCACACAACCTCTTTCTCTAGTCCCTCTACATCTCTCCCTCTCTGCCATCAGCCTAGATCCAAACAGCTAGCCATGCCTCACAAGCCAACCTAGAACTTGAAGACGCTCTTCTTCCTACCCAAGCCGTGACCCTTGGGCTCGTCTCCATTCCCGCTCGCTTCCTCGCCATTCCCATCGCCTTTGTCCTTGCTGCCCCAGAACTTGGGCTTGCCCTTCAAGCTCATGGAACTGTGTCTGAATCTGCTCAGCCCAGATGCTTTGGAGAGACTGCCGACACCGTTCGCTTCCTTTGTTGCGCCTGCAGCAGCACCAGCAGCAGAGGCAGCATGAGCAGGCGTGTCCTCGGTGCCGCGCTTCTTGTTCTCCTCGGCCGCAGACTCTCTCGATGCCGCGAGGACTGCCTGAAACTCATCTTCTTGCCTCTTGTAGTTGTTGCGCCGTTGTTGTTCCATTTCTTTCCGTTTCTGCTTGGCTTGGGCCTCCAGCTCTTTCTCAGCCGCCTTGCGTTCTTTCTCTTCGGCTTTGTTCTTCTTGCCAAACAGGCCGAGTCCAGCATTGCTTTTCTTTGCGGCAAGAACAGGAATGTTGGTGCTGACGTGCTCGACAGGGTGAGTATGTTCGTTGGGGTTGAGGGTTGGGGCAGTAGCGGCATGGTTGAGGCTTGCGAAGTGGTCTTCTTCCTCTATTGTTGGCGTCTGTGGTATCGAAAGATGGTGTGCGTGGCCAAAACCATTTGGTGCGCCGTTCGTCTTTGGTGTTGTGGCGCTGACAGCGACGGCTTCGGGATTGAGCTCTGAGGCTTGCTTTGCAGCAGCTTCACGGGCATCAGCTTCTTGCTCTTTCATCATGGCTTCTTCGGTTGTCTCTTGGTAAAAGAGAACATAGGCACACGCAAGTACGTTTTCGCCGCCGAAGAAGTTGCGCACATAGGCTTTGTCGACAGGTTCGACCATTTCGTCGTCGAAGAGGAGCCAGCCACGATCCTGGGTCTTGACAATAGAGACATAGTGGCCGTGATAGGGACCGCCACCGATGTGGACGACGACGGCGTATAACTCGTATAGCCTGTCCGGGTCTTCTGCATCGTCTGTGGTGTTGAACAGTCGGAGATAATACGGGTATACAACGCGGTGGAAGAGCTTCTGTAGCCGTTGCAGATCTTCCGTATACTTGAAACGCTTTAGGTGTAACGCTAAGATCTTCGGTAACCGTTTGATCTTCATTCTCTTTTCCGCTTCTTGCAAGCCTCCGCAGTTGTCACAATGGAACTTGTTACGTTCGCACAGCATCTCTTCCTCTGAGAACTTTCGTAAACAGCTGGTGACGGATGAGTGCTGCTCGAGATCAACGGAGAGATCGAGGAATGCCTCATCTCGTTGCGAGGTATTCTCGCAGGTCAGACATCGTGTCTCTGATGTTAGCGTGCCCTCGAAAAGTTCGTGTACCCATCCGGTGTTCAGGTTGTTGTTGTTGTTGCTCATTGCCGGCGCAACTACGCCATTCTGCTCTGTCTCGCCAACCTCGGTTATACGCGACTTGGAGAACGTCTCTACGTTTTCCACGACTTCGTTCAGCAACAGGTTGAGAAACTCGTGTGCATCCTGATGCATGGGAGTACGGAACATCTCGTTGTCTCGTCGCAGGATTTCCAGGAATTTATGCGGACTGACCACGCCCATGCGTGACCTGTTTGCGATGACGGCCTCGAAGATGTCCTTCAGCGACGTGAAGAGGGATTCTGACATGCCATATGTTTTGGAGTTTTCATAATCCATGGTCAGGACTGGCCCCGCAGCCAGCGCCTGCTTCTTCTTGTATTCGGGCGAGTCCTTGTTATCTTCGGGCTTGAGGGGTTGTCCTGGGGCGCCTGGCGTCGTTGCGGGCTTCCCAGCAGTCTTCGCCGTCGGACTCGACAGTGAAGTTCGGCCTGGCGGCGACAGGGCTGACTGTGGGCCATTTTGCAGGTTTGTGTTGATGCGTGGGAGGGATTGCGGGCGTTCAAGGCTCTCGGGGGCGGAGCGGGCGGGGAAGTTGATGACCTGTTCTCGAAAGGGCACCGAGTAGTAGAGACACTGCACCACCGAGTTGCAGTAGCTGGGGCGAGGCGTCAGTAGTGGGAGTGGGAGTGGGGACGAGTGCGTGGTGCATACCATGTGCTTCCAAACTGCAGGGCACGACGGTCAGCAGGCATTACGCCAACAGGCAAACTCTACAGGCGCACTCACATTCTCGAAGCCAAAGAACTTGTCACTGCCGTCGTCGCGCAGCGGACCAGCGTTGGCCAGCAGCTTCTCCAGCGGCGTGGGCTCTGGCGCATTGGGGTCTTTCTTCGCGACCGGGTGGCCAGATGCTGGGGTGGCCGGGGCCTGCAGCGACGTCAGTAGGGGCCATTGCACACATTGCGCGGCGCGAGGGCACTCACAGCGCCCGACTTGAGACGGCCGAAGAACGAGCTCATGGTGGCAGCTCGCAGCGACAGGCGCGCAGAACAGTGGGGGGCGGGCGAGGTGGTGGTGGTTCAGGCGGCGCAGGGCATAGGTAGGCGGTAGGCGGCGCGGGCTTATGCCGTTGCAGCGCAAACGAATGCTGGGGTAAAGAGGCCCGGGTGACGTCGTGAACGTGCCGAGGGCAGCATGGGGGAGGGAGCAAGCAGGCAAGCAGGCAAGCAGCAGTGGGCAAGGAGCAGCAGGAGCAGGACGAGGAGGAGGAAGCAGCAGCAGCACACGCACGGCACAGCGTCCGCAGCCCAGCACACACGAGACGAGACGGCCGGTGGTCTTGAATCAACCCGAGAGCGACGAGGCTTGAGGAGCTAGAGGCTAGAATAGCTAGAATAGAGACGGCCTGCCTTTCCCACTCGACGCGAACTCCGAGCGCCCGGTCTCCCCCACAACTGGACCCCACCCCTGCTGTGAAAGCGTGCACTAACCCTGCAGCCCTCAGTGAACGTCCTGCGATCGGCACCGTCACTGTGATACAACCGCTGCAGGGCTGGCAGAAAAAGCAGCAAGTGTCCTGCAACCACGTGGCTGTCAACTCCAGCCGTTGGAGCCCTCCCAACAGGCGACAGGCGCCTGCACCACTTGCCTTGGCCCCTACCCCCTACTGCCTCGTGACTGGCACAGTAGCCTACCCGCGTCCATGGTCACGTCAGTGGCCCGTCTCGAAATCTCGAAACCACATCTCTGACCCGTCCGGCGGCTAACGCTGCGAACGCACGCTGATCCTTCTAGAAGCCGCAACGTTTGTTGACCATCACACCTCCATTACTGTATGCGTCTTCTGTTACTGTATGCGCCTACTATTACTGTATTCACGTTCAATTACTGTCTTCATCTTGGGGCACATTGCCCGACAATGCCCTTGTTCCTCCTTCACACGGGCATGCATGCTCCGCCTGCCCACCTGTTGGACGCCACAAATGCACTAACCCTCCCACAAACACGAGCCTGGCCTAACCTAACCACAAGCCTTGGTCCATTTGGCCGCCTGTCTCCATTCACCACGTCCTCCTGCAAGCCTGCCCTCGGTCTGGAGCTCCCCCAAACGCCATTGAAAATGCTAGTGTCACGCAGTCGACTGCGAATAATTCTACATGGTGATACAACAGAAGATAGAATAAAAAATGCACCCGTTTCGTCTTCCCAACTTCACAATCGTCGTAGTCGCTTGCCCGCTCCCAACTCAATGGCCGTGCGACTGTTCAGTATCAGATCCTCGTTACCGCCAGGCGGAGGATGCTTCTGAATGTACTCCTGTCGTATGCGCGCTGCCTCGCTGTCCCAACGAGCCACCCGCTCCTTGAAGCTTGCCGCGCTCGATGTTGCACTCTCTCGTGCGTCATCAGCCTGGTTTTGATATGGCTTTTTCACCTCTTCGCCCGCTGTCCGCCATTTGAGGCCAATGGCAATTCGAACCTCCTGCTTGGACGCCTTTGCCTCGGCGTTCCCCGTAGCAGCTACACGGGCGTCGTCACACTCTTTCTTCACAACATACCAGAAGTCCTTGGTGAACAGCAGAAACGGGTTCACTCCAGATCGTCCAGGCTTAATTGGTCGCTCACCAACTTCCTCCAGGATGGCACCGATGATAGCAGCTTCGTAGTCCTCGTCTCGTTGAGCTCGTGCTGTCTTGCCCGTCTGCGCCGGTACCACTGCAGGTGCAAACCCTGGCTTGAAGCGCTCAGTAAAGTTAGGCGCAGAAGGCTCAAGCTTGACTTTCTTTTCCACCAGTGGGCTAGGAACCTCGATGGGTCCGGTCATGGCCTCAAACACTTCAGCAGCAGCACGAAGACCTGATAAGTATGCGCCGTGAACCGTAGCAGGGTGTGTTCCGCAGGTCGCTTCTCCTGCAAAATGAAGTGGGCCGTGGGGCCGAGCCATGACATCGTAATCACCGGTTTGGGTCTTTGCGCCAACGTACGAGTAACTGCCGCGAGCGAATTGGTCCTTGCTCCATCTCGTAACGATGGTCTCAGTAGGAAGTGGAACGGGATTGGGCGCAAACATAGAATCGAGTCGATCTGTGACTTCCCTGACTAGTTGGTCGTTCGAGGTTGCTTCAGCGTAATGCGCAGCATCGCCGGCCATAAGGGCAACAAGTGTCGGTTTGCCACTGGTCTTGGTGCAGTTCCAGAACAAGTAAAACCGTCCTCGCCGGGCGTTGTAGTCTTCGGGTCGGAGGCTGGCCTCATGCTCGGCTTCATTTAGCAGACCAAACATGTCACGGTCAGGCTCCCAAAAGGCTTTCTCGTATACCAAAATGACCTGTTCACATCGTTAGTCATGGTTGACAAGAGACGTCTTGCTACTTGCCTTGTTGAGCAGTCCGAAGCCCATGCGCTCGATGACGTTCTGCTTCCAGTCTGGAAGAGGTGGTTGGAACGCTATGGACCCGGACTTCAACACCCCTAAAGGCGTTGTCAATATGATACGATCGGCCTCGAAGACTTGTCCATTCGCGCATTCGATACTGACAGCTTTCCCGGCTTGCTGATCCTCCGTGTTGTAACGGACAGACTTGATCGGCGTGTTGAAGCGAACGTCCAGTTGGTTGGGGCACTTCCAAAGTCCACGTGGAACCTGCTGGTAGCCTCCTATAACCTCTGAATGCTCTCCTTCAAATTCATTTCCCATGTCCTGATCCCAGCCGCTCAAGCTGAGCTTGTTGACACTTACTGCATTGGCGTATTCGAGATTGGCATGATGCCAACTAAGCAATCGCATGTCTTTGGGTTCCATGTCGACGATCGCTTGGTATTGCCTGATACCCTCATCCATAGTCTGACCCAGAGTAGGGTGCTCTGACGTCTTTGCGACCGTATCCAGGTCTATAGTCTGCGACAATGATACACCTGCTCTTGCATGCCACCCCAGACTCTTTATCGCCTCAGCAGCTGTAATGTTTGGGTTGAAGCCAGCGCTCAACTGGTAGGCTCTACCAGCAAGCTTCTCTACTCCTGTCGTAGGTTTTTCCTCTGTTGTCGAAGCCGTACTTTTTGCATTCACTGACAAGGGTGTATCTGAATTCTCCAGCTCAGCAATCGTGAGTCCCCCATTGTCGTTCGCATCACGTCCGAAGAGTATGAGATTTCGATCGCCCTCTACGATCCGTTGCGCTGCTGCCTTGTTCCGGTATACGCTCGCTCGTTCCAAGACGTCATTGTAAAGCTTCTCTACTAACATGTCCTGACCTCTGTCCACGACTGTGCCATCGTAATCGTAAAGTATCGTGTTGTCGCGTAGACCGTGGTAAGGAATACCAAGCTGACCTCGTATGATGGCGTTCAAGGGGTTGCCATGCTCGAAACCTGTGATAATCTGTGCGCCCATTTCAGCTGTACAACGATGACCTGGAGGGAGGGTGGAGCCAGCTTGATTAACAAAAGGATGAGAGTAGACTCTGCCCCCAACACGTGGACGGGCCTCAAGAATAATGATCTTGGGTGGCCGGTCGCCATTGTTCGTTGATTGCTTCGTTAGCTGTGCGAACAGTCCCTCCAGCTGCCGAGCGCAACCAAGGCCTGACATTCCCGCGCCGACAACAACAACCGTTTGCTGTGGGGTATCCTTGCCCTTCTTCCGCAATATTGCGGGTGCGGTATCTGGCACTTCGACGCAACCAAAATTGATGTACCCGTTCCTGAGCAGCCACATGTATGCTATCTTTGCTAGACCGAAGAAGCGCTTGTCTCGAGTGCAGCCCGCGGCTTCTTCGAAGGAAACGTAGACCAAGGGATTACGGTGCCATAACCTCAAAATGGCATTCCGAATGTTGATGTAGATGGTGACCTGCGCGTGATTGATGTGATTGCGTAGAAGTCTATACTCTGCTGGGTGCAGAGCAAATGGATTGAGTCGACTGCTTTCGGCTGCCAGTATACATTGTCTCCCATATTCTGGCCACGAAAGATCGGAGGGGATGCTTGAACTCGCCTTCAATTCGGTTGTATTGGTATTTGCAGCCACTCGGCGTTTTATAGGGCGCTCGTGAGACTGTGGGAGCTCAGGTGTCAACGATGGCTGCGGTTCGCGGCTTAAGCTTTGTGGTGTTCTTGTCGTGAAGTCATGCTTGATGGAAGCTTCTTTCGGTTTAGACAAACCATCGCGATTGTGGGAAACTGAAACATCGACCGGCTTGTAGAAAAGGTCTCCATTTGGTTTGGGGCTGCCGCCGTTGATGCCAATTGGCCCATTATCAACCGTTGAGTGTGGCGTATTTGGATATGGCAGTGGCGAAGGTGTGAGATTGAGCCCGTATGTGTTCATGAAGGCTCCGGGTGTCGAATCTTCCCCCTCATCTCGGCCACTCTGGATGCCTCCATTGACATCTGATGTATCATGGGAGTCGCCGTAGTGCACGGACGATGTTGCCGATTCTCTGCCATAGCCAAGGTTGCTAAGCCCAGACATGGGAGCGATGCTGCCCTTCAGATGTATGCTTTCATGGGATGTTGGAAGTGAAAACATATCGGAGTCGTCATCGAGTGTGTCTGTGTCGGCCGTGGACGCGAAGGCGGAAAACATGATGGACTGTCGAGGATGAACGAAAGCGACTTGACACCTGATATGGCCGATTAAAGGCTACAGGTCGCAGTAGTCCATGCGCCTTTATGCCAAAGGGGTCTGAAGCGAGTAGCGAATGTGTTCAGGTCCTGCAAGCATGGAGGATTTGATTGTTGTAAAGATGGTGGAGTGGTGGATGAGCGAACTCGATGCCACTCGGGCGGTCGTGAAATCGAGTTCAAGCACGGGAAGCTAGCCTTTTCGGCAGCCGCGATCCCTGCGCAACTCCGGCGCTCACCCCTCTTGTCCTTTCAATCCACCTCACGCCTCGCTTCTGGCTGAGACATGCATCTCGATCTCTACACATATGTACAGTTTATCGACCGCCTTTCCTTATCAGGTCAGTGTCAATAGAGCATTGTCCACCATAAGGCGCAGGCCCACCCTCGTGGTAGCCAGATGTATCACAACTCAGTACCTCATCGAGCATTGGCATGCCCTCACGCCCTCACAACATCAAACATCATATCAAGGTCGCTGCAGAAGGCATGTGCATGCTCTGGGTTGAAGCATGACTTGTACAATGTATGGCTAGGCGTCAGTAGGTAAGCAGGGATCACATCTACGACACTAAGTCCCAGCAGATGATGGATACTTGAAATTGGGTTGCGCGAAGTTCCCCTGGCTATAGACACATGGAGACCTAGCAATCGTAGCCCTAGAAGCACTTTTATGACAAGGTTACCCATCAGTTCACGTCTGCCAACGTATGTGGAGTGCTGTGCACAAGACGAAAGAACTGCTTGCGACAATGACGACGACGACCACCACACATGTTTTGAGGTAAGTACTTTCCAGGCACGTAGGCGTTCTCATCTGCGACAAGCACAAGACTGACGTATACAACACAGCGCAAGACGCGCTCACCAAGATCACGACTCGTAACTTGCACTTGAAAGAAAATGTACATCATACTATACCTGCGGCCGACTGCACGATTGATGAGCACTAGAGAGCTCTAATAACCGCGAGATACCGAACTGCTTTACCAAGACAGCTACAAGATCTCCCAGTGGAGAATGAGACAAGAAGATGTACCCACATCGTTCATGTATTATGCAGTGTGAAGGCTGTAGTTCAAGAATGAGCTGAAGGAAACCTGTGGCCTGGCACTATTCACATGAAGCGTGCAGCCGAATGACGCTGCGACTTGATTGTTGCCTGAACAAAAGTTACATATTAATTTGCCAAAGATTGCATCTGTCGTGTACCTGCTGTCAAACAGAACAGCCTGGATTGGGCAACAACCATCATTGTATCTATATACTTGTGCCCACCACTTGATCACATGCATTTTGTAGTCTGGCACGTACCAACATATGTGTGCACCTAGTTTGAGAAAGCTCAGTCACGTGAACCCAAGCGCACGGCCTGCATTGTGTTTCAATTGACGTAATTGCGGATGCCTGAGCAACGATGTTTACCAGCAACAACACCTTTCGCAGAACAAACGATGCGATGGCCTTGGTCAAGCGACGAAGATGAGCAGAGAAAGACCGGTCTTGGAGTATGGACCGGACTGTATGACTCAAAGGACTGGGTTGCCTCGTTTCTAGAGCCAAGGACTCTGATCCCATCCATCGCACTCACGGCATCCACTGTCGCTGGCGTCCGCCTCTACAAATCCTACCTACGACGGATTCCCACCATTAATCATATTAAACCCGACTATTTTCGGCGTAAGAGCTTGTTCGGTCAGGTCACGAGCGTTGGCGATGCGGACAACTTCAGATTGTATCATACGCCTGGTGGACGACTGGTAGGCTGGGGCTGGTTACCATGGAAGACTGTGCCGACGAAAAGAAACGAGCTCATGAAGCAGACAGTAAGCATCTCATTTGCGCAGAAATTAGAGTGGATTTTTATACTTTGCATACTGTGAAGCTGACAGTACTTGAAGCTTCACATACGAATCGCTGGAGTTGATGCTCCAGAGCTTGCCCATTGGGGACGAGAGGCCCAGCCATACTCGAAAGAAGCACTCGAGATGCTCACCGACCTCATCCTGAATCGTCGAGTCCGTGTGCAAATATTCAGACGCGATCAATACGACAGAGTGGTGGCACAAGTCTACGTGCGCAAATGGTTCTTCAAGAAAGACGTGGGTCTGGAAATGTTGAAGGCAGGTTTGGCAACCGTCTACGAAGCCAAGTCTGGAGCTGAGTTCGGAACATCTGAAGAGAAGTACCGCATTGCTGAAAGGCAGGCGAAGGAACGCAAAGCTGGGATGTGGACTAGGCCAGGGCTGATACAGAGACTGGCTGGCGCAAAGACCAAGATCCCGGAGAGTCCACGAGAATACAAGACACGACACGCGGCAGCAGAGAAGCAAAAGACATGATCGTTAATGCGGTCGTAGAAGACGGCGTCGAAAAAAGCAAATCTGTGTCTGTAGAAAACATCGTGAAGCAGCTTGGAACATACACTTTTCAACCACGTTGCGATACGTAGAGACGGGTATTTGTGTTGCGTACTTGTGACTGCAAAAAAGATTTTTCATCGAGTACAGCAACAGGGTGTGACAGATCTCAAGAGTTCTGACTCTTCGATTTGAGGAATTTGTTCACGAGCTGAGCAATCGCTCAGCCATGAAAATCAATGATCAACGTTGCTAGCGCGCACGGTCACGACGAAGTAGGAAATCTGCTCTACTTTGACGGGGGCCACAGGCCGATTAGAGACGCAAATGACTCTTTAAATGACCCATAAGTTCTGAATAGGGTCCGTGAGCGCGATGCGGGTGACGGCAGTCCGCAAAGTACTTCAAAATTTCTTCCCGCCAGTGCCATGCCAGTGTTAGTGTTGCGCCGACTTCGGCCCTGATCCGAAAGGCCTTTACGCGAAGGGCAGATTGCTGGTCGAGAGAAGAAAGTGCACAACAAATATTAGAAGCCATGAGTATGAGGCAGAGAAGCAAATGCATGTACACTGAATGGTCAATGAACAAAATCTTACTTTACCCGTCAGCAAGCATGCGGTAAGCCTGTGGTTGCGTTGAGTCAAGCGGCCCTTGCGCCTGGTTGGAACCACTCGCGGGCCTTATCGCAATCGGATGGAGCTAATACCGCCGATAGAAAGTTTGGCAAGCTTCACATCTTCCCCACGATTCAATAATTCTTATAGAGTCACATTTCCTCTGCTTTGTTGGGCTTGAGCTCTAGCACCCTTCAATTGCTCTCCTTAGCCTTCGAGCGACTTCTTCTCGCGCGTTCGTCGCCCATTCTCTCCATCACTGGGTGTTCTTGGAGCTCGGTAGCTTGGCTCAGCAACTGCTTGACCGCCTGCAATATGGCTCTCTGCGGACGTCTGGCACGTCGCGTACCTACTGCGGCAGGCCAATTTCGTAGCATCGCACCCTCCGTCTCTGCGCGAAGCTTCACATCCCGTACAGCTCGTCCTCTGACCTCTCTCCGCGCAAAGGGCGAGTCGGCTGCGACATACCGTCAGCTGCGCGCTTTCACAAAGGTCTCTGCGACTTTCAACCAGACACAAGAGGCACCGAATGCGCAAGCCTACCTCAACAGCGGCGCCATTTCTGGTGCCCGCAATTTGGTCGACGTGAAGAAGGTCTTAGTCATTGGCAGCGGAGGTCTTAGCATTGGACAGGCCGGAGAGTTCGACTACTCAGGTATGTGCAGGGCCTATCTTGGCACCCCCAAAAATATGACTGTGTGCTAATACACGGTAGGTTCCCAGGCACTGAAGGCCCTCAAGGAGGCTGGGGTACACTCGGTTCTTATCAACCCCAATATTGCGACCATTCAGACATCGCATGTGCTCGCCGATGAAATTTACTACCTGCCCGTCACTCCCGAATACGTCGAATATGTCATCCAGAAGGAAAAGCCCGACGGCATTTTCCTGTCCTTCGGTGGACAGACCGCACTGAATCTGGGCGTGCAAATGAACAGGAAGGGTCTCTTCGAGAAGTACGGTGTCAAGGTTCTTGGAACAAGCGTCAAGACACTTGAGACCAGTGAGGATCGTGATCTGTTCGCAAGGGCATTGGACGAGATCGACATTCCCATCGCGAAGTCGATTGCCGTCGGTACTGTCGATGAGGCTCTCGATGCCGCCGAGAAGGTCGGATACCCTATTATCGTCCGCGCTGCGTATGCGCTCGGCGGTCTTGGGTCTGGTTTCGCAAACAACGCCGAGGAGCTGAGGAACTTGTCCGCCCGCTCTCTCACACTCTCTCCCCAGATTTTGGTCGAGAAGTCGTTGAAGGGTTGGAAGGAAGCCGAATACGAGGTTGTTCGTGATGCGGCTGACAACTGCATCACAGTCTGCAACATGGAAAACTTCGATCCTCTCGGTGTCCACACCGGTGACAGTATTGTTGTTTCGCCTAGTCAGACCTTCAGTGACGAGGAGTACCACATGCTCCGATCTGCCTCTATCAAGATTGTGCGCCATTTGGGCGTCGTTGGCGAGTGCAACGTTCAGTACTGCCTCCAGCCCGATGGCCTCGACTACAGGGTCATCGAAGTGAACGCCCGTCTGTCCCGTTCGTCTGCTTTGGCCTCCAAGGCTACCGGTTACCCTCTGGCCTACACTGCCGCGAAGATTGGTCTCGGACACACCCTGCCTGAGCTACCCAACGCAGTTACCAAGACCACCACCGCCAACTTCGAACCCTCGCTCGATTACGTCGTAACAAAGATGCCCCGATGGGATCTTAGCAAGTTCCAGAATGTCAAGCGTGACATTGGCAGTTCCATGAAGTCTGTCGGTGAGGTTATGGCCATCGGGCGTACATTCGAAGAGTCTTTCCAGAAGGCCTGCCGACAGGTCGACCCCAAGTTCCTCGGTTTCCAGGCCGAGAAGTACGGCGAGAGCCTCGACGACGAACTCGCGAACCCCACGGATCGCCGATGGCTCGCCGTTGGTCAGGCCATGTACCACGAGGGCTACACTGTCGACAGGGTACACGAGCTCACCAAGATTGACAAGTGGTTCCTGTACAAGCTCCAGAACATTGTCGACTGCACAAAGGAGCTTGAGGAGATTGGCAGTCTCTTTGGTCTAAAGAAGGAGATTATCCTCAAGGCCAAGAAGCTTGGGTTCTCTGACAAGCAGATCGCAAAGGCTGTTAACAGCTCTGAGGACGAGGTTCGCGCGCGCAGGAAGGGCTTCGGGATCAAGCCCTGGGTCAAGAGGATTGACACATTGGCTGCTGAGTACGAACACCCACCCATCTACTACTCTACATTCGCTTACGTCAGCAGGTTCCCCGCCGAGACTAACTACCTTTACGTGAGTATTCGAGTTCCGTTTTGGTGCAACAATTTGGGATATCGATGTTGAAGTGGTTTTGGGTTGCAGTCGCTAATTGACAAATTTAGACCACCTACAACGCCTCCTCCCACGACGTCTCATTTGACGATCATGGTATCCTCGTCCTTGGTAGCGGTGTCTACCGTATTGGAAGCTCTGTCGAGTTCGATTGGTGCGCTGTCAATGCTACCATGTCGCTCAACAAGCTCGGCAAGAAGACTGTTATGATCAACTACGTAAGTTATCGGATTTGCCAAAAGTACATATGGAGTGCTAACAACTACTCAGAATCCAGAGACCTATATACGTAATCTCTCTCTCTCTACACGAAATCTGCTGACACACACTACAGTACTGACTTCGACGTCGCTGACAGGCTCTACTTCGAGGAGCTGAGCTACGAGCGCGTCATGGATATCTACGAGCTGGAGACTGCCCAGGGTGTCGTTGTTTCGGTCGGTGGCCAACTACCTCAGAACATTGCCCTGAAGCTTCAAGAATCTGGAAAGGCCAAGGTCCTCGGAACTGACCCCCACGACATTGACAAGGCCGAAGATCGTCACAAGTTCTCTTCCATTCTTGATTCGATCGGTGTTGATCAGCCCGCGTGGAAGGAGCTGACCTCATACGAGGAGGCGAAGAAATTCGCTGACAACGTTCAATACCCTGTCCTCGTCCGCCCGTCCTACGTCCTCTCGGGCGCTGCCATGACCGTCATTCGCAGCGAGGATGAGCTCCAGGAGAAGCTGCTTGCTGCATCTTCAGTCTCGCCAGATCACCCTGTTGTCATCACAAAGTTCATTGATGGTGCTCAGGAGATCGATTGCGACGCTGTAGCCTCCAATGGAAAGGTCCTCGTCCATGCCGTCAGCGAGCATATCGAGAACGCTGGTGTTCACTCTGGTGATGCCACGCTTGTCCTTCCTCCTGTCAACCTCGACGCCAGGATTCAGGAGCGTGTCAAGGAGATTGCCGACAAGGTCGCCAAGGCCTGGAACATCACTGGTCCCTTCAACATGCAAATCATTAAGGAGGAGGTTGAGGGTGCTGAGCCTAAGCTCAAGGTCATCGAGTGCAACCTCCGTGCATCTCGTTCATTCCCCTTCGTCAGCAAGGTTCTTGGTACTAACTTCATCGATGTTGCCACTAGGGCTCTTGTCGGTCGCGAGGTGCCCGAGCCCACTGACCTCATGAAGGTTGACCGCAACTACGTCGCCACCAAGGTTCCCCAGTTCTCGTGGACCAGGCTGGCTGGTGCCGACCCCTACCTTGGTGTCGAGATGTCTTCCACTGGTGAGATGGCCTGTTTTGGTAAGGACCTCATCGAGGCATACTGGGTATCTGCACAGTCCCAAATGAACTTCCGCCTTCCCCAGCCTGGTGAAGGTCTCCTGTTCGGTGGAGACGTCACATCTGGATCTCTCCACTCCAACTCCTTGATCCAGATTGCCAAGTACATCCAGACACTTGGCTACAAGTTCCTCGCCGCCAACGAGAACGTCAAGGCCCTACTCGAGAAGAACGTCGAGGGCGTTAATGTCGAGGTCATTGCTTTCCCCAAGGAAGACAAGCGTGCACTCCGTGAGGTCTTCGAGAAGAACGACATTCGTGGTTGCTTCAACTTGGCCAAGTTCAGGGCCAACGGCCTGCTCGATGAGGACTACGTCATGAGGAGGAACGCCGTCGACTTCGGTGTCCCTCTGTTCATGGAGCCTAAGGTATGCTTGTCATTCCTCTGTTCACATAGTTTGATACTGACTACATGATAGACCGCTGTCCTCTTCGCCCAGTGTATGAGCGAGAAGTTGCCCAAGAAGGAGGGCATCCCCAGCGAAGTCCGCACATGGAGCGAATTCGTCGGTGGACGTCCATTGTAGATGACATGAACCCATCATCCTGCCCTGCCGCAGAGTAACATGGGAGGAATAGAGGAGCTATATACCCAACCGGGGTTGAAGTAAGATAAATCTACGCGACGGCAGAAACGATCCTCGGAGAATTTGTTGTCCTGTTCATACAGCGCTCTCGACTCACCTGCAAAGGCAGGATTAGAGGAGTTGAGGTTGCTTTGGCACACAGTTTGTGATTAAAGGCTCTGCTCTCCGGTCTGTAAGCTAGTAATTCATTTAAGATCATTCTCATTATCAGATGTTCTAGGTACTCGTAACTCCGAGTGCGATTTGCGATTATTATTCGTTCGCCAGGGATGTCTCAATCGTCAACCCTCTCAAATCAGGCACAGCCTCTATTTGCGATTAATTCGATCTCATGGTGCAGATGCTAGCTCCTGCTTTGAGACAAAATCTGAAGGCTGTCTTCGATTCTGAGTAGTGAACCGACAGCCTCCGGCCGGTGAAGAGACGAGATTCTCTGCGAACTTCAAATCGCGGACACTCTGCAGAGCTCCCCGAGACTCAGTTCCAGGCAAGCGTACCTTTTCGAACAATGAAGGGATGGGCTGGCGCTTCCTCTATAGCTGGCATGGTTGTAACAGCTCTGGTCAATTTGGCCGGTGGGCCTCCCTCGAATTTGTTCTGCCGCTCAGACCCAGCTGTGCTTCGACGGCTATTTGATTCGATCTGTACTGATGTACGATGAATACCTCGGTGGTATCGTTGCTCGACATAATACATGAAGTTGGTGTTGTAAACCATCAATCTTTGAGGGCCGTCTTTCAGGACATCAACAAGCCAGCCTCTTGTCGCCTCCATGATTTCTTCGCCGCTTCGTAGCTCGGGGTTTTCGGGCCCGCACAACTGACCTAACAAGTCTTCAACCGATTCTCCGTCGTCATATCGCGCGACGGCGGCGATGGCCTTCAATGCGAGATCACGTTGACTCGGGGACTGTTGCTCGATTCCTCTGAGCCCTACGTCGTATAAAGCGACGATGGTAGCTGGGAGTTGATCTTTCCTCGCTTGGACGCTGTCGAGAGATTCCATATCATGCACGAGATCGAGTCTTGCTCTGGCTATTCCGATATTCTCGTACGAGTATGCTGTGATGTCGTCTACGAGCGTTTGGATGGGTTTAGAGGCCTGGTTGGATAATAGGTTCTCACCCAAAAGCGAGAGAGGTGGTTTCCGTGCCGAACTATTGAGCCCTAGGTCGCCGTGCTCGCGCTCGAGGTCCCACGCAACGAATCTTGCCATCGCCTCCTGAGGCACCCGTACCCTGATGTTGACGTGATCATATGGTTCGTAGAGGCTGCCCTCAACCTTACTGAGGCGGTCGTTAGTAAAAATGACAGGACTGGCACATGATCGACTTACCAGCGGTCACAGATTCTTTGCGCGTCTTTGCAGGGGAAGCACATTGCAAACCGTTGGCAATTGCGGCATTGGAGGTACAAATCCAACGCATTGTCGGCAATATCCTCATGATCTCCATGAGAGCACAGAGCTTCTTTCTGCTCAAAGACAGCTAAACGAGAGGTCAACAGAATTCTCGCCTTTCTTTGCTGCAGATCCGCAAGCTCTGACTCCAGCATGTAACGTAGTGTTGGACCACATCTATCGAGGCCGTCGAGGATCAGAAATGTGTGGGGATCTTCAGTCGCCTCAAGCTGCGCACTAACAGCTTTACGGATGAGGTCTAGTCTCTCTCTCCGCCGAGCGCCTTCTGGAAAGCTTTCACAGCAGTCAAGATACTCGTTGTAGAAGTTGTATGAGTCATCGCTCTGGAGCGTGGGGTAGCCCTTCAAACTCTGATACACTGCCTTCAAAAAATCCTCAACAAGATTAATATGGTGGTCTGCAACATCCTGGTTGATGTGTAAAGAGATTACTGGGTGGCCTCTATGTTCAGGATGCTTTTCGAGGTGTTGTGCTATCAGCGTCGCCAGTGTTGTCTGCTGTTGTGTTAGTGGGCCTGATTAATACATATATGCAATGATTTCGATGTATTGCTCGGATCCTGGAAAGCATATTGAAACCCGTAGACTGGCGCTTGCTCAAAAACAGGTATTGCTTTTCGAGGATCGTAGTATAGGGAGCGCATGTGCCAATCTTACTTTTCCAGACCCAGGCCCCCCAACACAGTGTAATTGCCACGCCCCATGTGCACGGTGCCACCTGCTGAAGACATCGGTATCGAAAACCCAGTCAAACACGCCCACAAAGATATCGGAGGAGGAATTTCTGGCGAACGACTGCACAGCTGATTCTTTCATGACCAAATGATAGGCGTAGCGCGTCTTTAGTGGTGGCTATTCTTACCAGGTGTGGTGAATCTGATCAGAGAGAGATTACATATGCATCGACTGCGTCCGGTGAGAAGAGCTACGACGCCAATCAGTCTTTAAATCTGATCAGAGCTAAGCCCGGGTCATTCGCCCGATGTGGCAGATGGGGGCGTAAAGCTTCGCGCAGCACGCGGGTGCCTGAACGGGTGAAATGGCCCCCAAACCCCATAAACTCGATTGGGTTATCGTGTATGCGCCATCTGCAGCCACAATGAGTTTTTCTTTAAATGAGTGAGAAGAGCCAGCTCTCAGATTCTCGTCGCCCCTGATAGCTCTTCATTTGCAATCACCGTGCAAGAAACATGCTTCTCCAGAGCTTGTTGGTGCTTGGCTATGCATCCGTCGGGCTCGCCCGTTCGGTACCATACAAGATCGCCCGACAGGAGCCGTCCCCTACCGCTAGTGCACCCGCACAGTCGACGATCTGTGGTGATATCATCGAAGCTGTAAACGAAGGTACGTCCCGTCGATTGTTTTGTGTAAGAACGTGAGAACTTTGAAGCTAGTCCTGCCTCAACTATTTCGTTGAGGATCTTTGCCCCATAGGCCTCCCCACTAGCCTTAGACGTGTCTGATTGTGTACAGGTTATCAGCTTTTTGCGGCCAGCGATGCATATGAGTGCCTTACAAGTGTGCCATTCAATAGCGCTGTTGCGTCGCGATTCATCAAATACTGGAACGAGACGCTTGAATTCCAGAGCACTCTAGCTTATCTTAAAAGTCCTCCCGAAGGCTATCAGCAACCAGCGATCGACTTCGTAGCAGAACTTGGAAGGATACAGCAACGGGTCGATGCAGGCGAATACTACAATCAGTACGACTTTGAGGCAGACGTTCAACTCCTCGTCTTCGCCCTCAAGGACGGCCACGTCACGCTGACTGCTGGCGTGTTGGCTGCATTCTCATTTGCGAGCCCTTACGAGGTTGTGTCTGCCTCTATTGATGGCAAGCAGACTCCAAAGATCTACATCACAGATGATCTTCTCCCAGAGTACGCATCAGAGGGCTGGAAGCCATCAGCGATCGCCACAATCAACGGTACTGAAGTCAAGGAGTTTCTTACTGCCTATGCTGCGCTCAACTCGTGGGGATACGTTGAGCCGCATGCTGAATGGAACGACCTAATGTCACATCCTACACTGGATATCCAAGGTGGTCTCACTACGTTCTCTGGCTCAGGCACCTTCTACCCTGGCGACAATCTCACCTTTACGTTCGAGAATGGTACATCTTTGGACACCATTTGGTTGGCGATTTATAACGAGCCGGCTAACGCCACAGGACCTCTGACAACGGGTGGCGATTTATAACGAGCCGGCTAACGCCACAGGACCTCTGACAACGGGTGGCGATTTCTACAACTACTTCGTCCTCGGCCTGCTGCCGGCTTCATATGAGCCAACAGTATCTGGAAGCTCTGGATCATCTGATACGCCGCAAGTTGCTCCAGGGAACTGGTCAGAAGCGAGTTACGGCGCTTTTCCCGAAGATCCCAATGTTGCACAAGACGATCTTGGTGTTTATCACAGCGGCCTCGTATCCGGTTACTTTTACAACGACATCTCCACTGGTGTATTGAGCCTGCCGAGCTTCGACGCAATTCCCCAGTCGATCGGAAACTGGGCAGACGCTGTGACTTACTTTATCGGGAACGCTTCAGGTGCAGGTATAACCAAAGTTGTGATTGATCTTCAACGCAATTCTGGGGGTACTCCGTTCCTTGCCTACACAACTTTCAAGGCGTTCTTTCCAGATCTAACGCCATTCGCTGGGAGCAGAAGACGCAGCTTCGAATTGGCCAATGTATTGGGCTCCGCAACAACTGAGTGGTGGAACTCCCTCAATGAAGCCAACGAAACGGAACGTTACACCAAATATGATGCTGCCGCCAACGAATGGGTCATCACTGATCGACTCAATGCTGCTACCGGCAACAATTTCAGTAGCTGGCAAGAGTACCAAGGTCCTATCGGCGAAAAAGGCGATACCTTCTCGCTTGTTGAACGGTATGATCTAGCAAACCCAACATTCGATACAGTGAGTGCCATTCCTGGTCATACCTGGGCCATAATCTATTGTGGATCAATCTAACGTCTTCATCAGGCAGCTTTCGATCAATGGTACCCCGTTATGTACCTACCCGATAAATCTGATTGGGCGTTTACGGAGCGCACATTTAATCCGGATCAGATCGTTCTGCTTACTGATGGCCTTTGCGCATCTGCATGTTCTCTGTTCATCGAAATGATGACTCAGGCAGGAGTCAAAACTATTGTGGCTGGAGGTCGACCCGCTGCTGGACCGATGCAGGCTGCGAGCGGTAACCGCGGTGCCAGGTCCTACGACACTTACACACTAGACAGCGATATGTTGACCGCCCGACAATTCGACGAGCAAGTCAGCACGAATGTAAATGCGACGGTGCCTGAAGTGAGGGAATCTTCCATTTTCATCAAATACGCTCAGTTCAACCTACGCGACCAGATCCGGAAGGGTGACGCGACTCCGTTGCAATTCAAGTACGAGGCTGCAGATTGCCGCATCTACTACACCCTAGCAAACATCTACAACATGACACGCCTATGGCACGATGTCTCTGCCGCAGCCTTCGTGGACTCTTCCCTCTGTGTGGAGGGATCAACTGGCTTTTCAAAGACCAACAACACCAACCCGGCTGCACCGCCAAAGCTTACTGTACAAGCTCCTATACTTAGCCTGAATAGCTCTCTAGTTAAGCAAACGAAGTGGGATGAGGACCCAGACGACGGATTCCACAGCGATGTCGGAAGAGTTGGCACACGTGGCGCTACCCCATTCCCGCGCTGCATCCAGACCTCCGGCGGTCTTGGTTGCCAGGACGCAGGGTCGATCTGCAGGAACATTGATGTCTACTGTTCGCGCGAGGGAAAGACTATACATGTTGACCGATGTCTTCCAGAATGCACGAACAGAAAAGGAAGCGCCGCCTGTTTTGGAACATGTCAACTCGACTTTCCCAGTGGAGAAACGAAATCCATTTATAAAGCCGAAGCGGGGACTGAGTATCAGGAGAAACTCTCTTCAGGTTACTGTCGTCCCACTACAGGCACTCGGGCGCTTGGATGTGCGTCTGACCCGGTTGCTCCTAGGTTCTAGCATGTAGCATAATCTCTAGTAATATTTGTCATCACGTCAGCACTACACATACAAATGATTGTGAATAATTTGATGTAACATGGACATTGATGACTATCTCCTGTGACACCTCAGCACTAGTAAGCGTCGTCTGAAGCGTCGATCAGTCCAGCCAAAACTTCCTTCCCCTCTCGGCGTTGTACTTCTTGGGTGGAAGGTTCCGTCCACCAGCCGTCACCAAGAGTAAGCGGAACGTTCTTTCGTTCGTAACGCGGAAGCGGAAGGCCCCGGTCCTTTGGAAGTGGTCTTCTTTGTCACCTCCACCAACGGCTCTCAAGAGGATGCCGCGCCCTTCAACCTCGACGTCTTCGCCGAGCTGGCGTGTCTCAAATAAAGGGCTAGTCACTTCTGATTTTGGTTGGACTACCTTTTTGGCTGATAGTACAACGAAACTGGTGTGGTGCTGTAGTCTTCGAGAGCCCGGGACTGTATCTGGATAGGCCTCCATGTCGAGTTTGCTTGCGTCGTGAAGACGAAGAAGCCAGGCCTTCTTGACTTCGTCGAATTCGAGCATCCCGCAGCCGACGTGTCCTTGGATCGCAATCGAGGCATCTCGAAGGACTGGCTCAGCGTTCTCATCGACAGTCCTGGGTTTTTTATCTTTGCTGGCGTGATTCCCGCTTTGATGGCCGGATCTCTCTTGTCTAGTTTGGTGCTTCGGGCTTTTGACCTCCAACACGCTGTCGCTCTGCACGCGATGCTGCAAGAAATGCGCTGTTTCACCAGATGTTGATTGCAACACTCGCGCATAGCGCTTAACTCCGACCAAATCAAGCTCCAGGGGACGACCGTTATGATCACATACTGTCCAGTGTTTTTTGTCGGACAGTCTGTCAGCGATTATGATCTCGCCATCCATCGAGGCCCAAGACCAGGATGGAATTGTTCGTCTCTCAGTAACAGGGCGCTCCTTGAGTCTGCATTCTGCAACCCGCCAAGTCAGCTGATCTTCGAGATTGTCTTCCCACAAGCCTTCGCCATATTCCACGCCCATTGCGTCTTTGATCAGTTTTGCAATTCCCCACAGCGCGATGAGTTTGTCTGAGCGCTGTGTTAGATTACAGCTTGTGTAATTTCGCACGGCGGTTTGCCAGTATACTGATAGTGGTTGATCGTTCGGCCCGGCAAGATCATGGCTACCGCCAGGCTCTTGTAGTCTGCCTCTCCAGTGTCTGTCAGGTCCCGCCTTCATATCCATCGACTGCGGTAAGCCGGCTGGTAGTGCCTCACAAGCACTCAGAGATGGACAATCCCAAAACACCTGGTTCCTAGCAAAGTGGAGTATTCGTGGTGACAACATTCGTTCTATCATAAATTAGCATGTTGCGAACACCTGAGAATTGTAACATACCTTGAAACACCCATCCGCGTGTGTATATACTTGATTGAAGTAGTTCGCGAGCCCATAGGTCCTCACGTACAGCCCTCCAAGCCTTTCCACCAAACATTGGTGAGTCTTGACTGGACTGGTACAATACTGGCGACACATCCGTAGGTTCGCGAGTACGGAAAGCACCTCCATATTGACCAACCGAATCCGCAATTGCTATGTTACAGTAGCTGTTCCTGTAGACCAGATGCATCCGGCTCGCTTCCTGTACCCAGTCTTCTGCGCTACCTTGGATGATACATAAGCTGTCGATCCAGATATATCCTACATCAAGGAAGCGAGCAATTTCAACTGCCTGCTTGAAATTATTGGTGAAAAGATTCCACGGCACGCCGTCGGTCATGAACGACTTCCTGTTGTTATCGCGCAGTTGGACGAAATCCGGCTTTCCCCAACAGTGCGAGAGGGAACAGTACGGACCCTGTACAGTTGTTGTGGCCGTTTCGATCACTCGAATTGGCGATTCGGGCAGGCCGCTAATGTCGAGCAAACGGGTTGGTATGAAGCGCGAGGTCTTTGGGGTGTCTTTCCTCCGTCTCATACAATCTGTATGTGTTTTGTCGCAATTCTCGACCCACGATTGGATTTGATAGCCACCGCTTACAGCTGGGTTTGTTGACTTTCCAAGCTGCTCTGCAGTTGGTAGCGGCTGCAGCTCTGATATTGAATCAGTAGCTAGTTCGGCAGCTGCGTGTCACTCCCTCCAACCCAAGCCCCATCTTACAGGAAACGTCATGCGTACCTTTGTCAGGAAAGAGCAAGAAAGTTCTTGTCGGCAGCGCAATATCTGCTTCCTCCTCATTTGCGCTTCCACCTGGCCTTTTCTTAGGTGGCACGTACCGAAAAGTCACGACTACTGTCTCGAGACTTTCTCGTATCCTCGCTAGGCTTCTCATGCTCCAGCGATAAACCGGCCACACGTCTGCATAATCAGATTCTCTTAACCATGGTGCGACCCTTTTGATGTCTTGTCGAAGCGTCGAACAGAAGAGACAACGGTACTTTGACGACGGCGTAAGAGCATCGTAGGAGTGGTTGTGGTAGTCCCACGACACCTTGCTCTCAAGGACATTCGTAACGCAGTACTCGCACAATTTCATCGTAAGGGATTGTCAAACATTAGTATAGTGAAGTATGCACGTTTGCAGATGACTTGAAGGGTTGAGAAGCCCCACGAGAACAATCGCGTAGAACGGCTGGTAGGCTGCAGAACCGGACGCTGACCTCGTGGGGGCCAAAATTATTGTTGACCTTCATGACAGGCAGCGTACAACGTGTGACCTTTCGTCAAAAGTGGACTATAGCGACGAAGCCTGGGAATGGTAGAGAACCTACTGCATTTTGAAGTCTAAAGCAATGACTTTGGGATGGAGTGAAGGTTGAAAGTGCAGGTGCGACGCCCTTCGGCGGACCCCGCGCCCTGACGGAACCATTCCGCCAACCCACCTGTAAGACCGCTTTCTGCGGCGTTGAGAGATAAAGAAAGTAGCCAACGACAACCGCGTTTCTGTCCACCATGGCCGCAAACGATCATGTCACAACGTACTTGCTGTAATGTCTCTCATTAGAACTGCCGTATGGGGCAAGTTGTTAGCAGTCTGTCGAATATAGGCGTCGAGCTTGTAACCTTGTCAAACTCCCTAATGCGGCAACCATCAAACACAGGCGCTGAGCTTCCTTGCAACTCTAACCTTAACCTTAATCACTTCGGCCGAGAAGAGTGCCCTGATGCGTGGAACGTTCGTTTCAACTGTTTGATGGCCTTGCACTTGTACTCCAACGGTGGTGAGAGCATTCGAACAGACCGTTCGTTCCCCAACCTCATTGCCGTAGACAACGGTTTTTGAGAGCTTCCAGCGCAAAGGCACATATTATGCAACCTCGCAATATCTGCAGGTATCGCTGCAGTTTGGTAGAATTCTGCAAAAGTGTGGAGAAGTAGGGATCAATCAAAATTGACCCCTACTTCTCCATAGTCTTTACGTCCTCCTATGATTTGCGTCTCACTGTTCCAGCAACAGCACAGAAGAACGTTGAGTTCACCCACCAACAAGCAGATCGTCCGTCATCCCCAACCCTACCCCAAAGCAGCAAGTGCGGAAACCAGGTGTTGAGCTTGGACAGCAGTACTCCTACCAGAAACAGCAACCATCGAACACTGACGTTAAATCTTGTATTTCAACCCAAAGAATCCGATACGTCACTCTGACCCAAGGTCCTCGATAGAAGCTCTTAGCAACTTGCCTACACGGGACAACCATCGAAAGCAGGCGCCATGCTTGGAAGCTTGCAAATCTGCCACTTGCGGCAACTGTGGAAAGCAGGCGTTGAGCTTAACAGGATCCCAAGAGTCTTGTCTGCCTTCGTACGAGCCAGTGATTGGGAAGGGGGCCTTGATAACGGAAATAAGAAAATTTCGCAATCTGGATGACGGAGAAGGGCCGACGGACGGGCGCGAGTGGTGACGTATAAGGGGGGTAATCGAGTAAGTGAGAATACGACCTTGCTTGCACTGAGCACTCAGTGATATTCTACAAGAGAAATACCCCGGGTGTAGTTTCCCTTGTATGAGGGCGCAACAACACCGTGCTGAGCACGACGGCTGATGCATGGTGAGTCAGATGGACCCGCAAGATCCGCAGAGTTTATAGAGTGAATGTCGTGTGTAGGATATTGGTGGGGCCCAAGCGGCCCAAGATGTATATCGGAATTGGAATCTAATGTCTATGCGCCGTGTTCAAACGCCCATGCTATGCCAAAATGAACACACAAACCATGCCACTCAAGAGCTCCGAACATGGATCTAAATCTAAATAGAGCTGATACCTTACAGCTCTTCTCGTCTGGGGATACGAATTTCCCAACTCCTCTCGCTAGGCACCATGCCTGACCACCAGTCGTACAGGCGCTTGGCCTCAAGGACTGCGATTCTGCCACTGCACTCATGTTAGCATTACATCTCCGACATAAAGTCCGTAAAGAGCGCGTGACTTACAACTTCTGCGGCATGTAGTACCATTGCCATAACACGTATTTGAAGACACGCACTATCAGCTGATACTCTGCTACCATCTCTTGCCAGACTGTCATCTCACTTGCGTCCCAGTCACGGTTGAAGTCAGGGAGACCGTCTTCTGTGTACCTGATCTCTGGTTCTTTCTTTTCCTCGAGCGCAAGCTTTGTCTTAAGAACGCCTTGCGACGGCTCTTGAGGTGCAGACACAGCGGCCTTGGGGATACCTTCACGCTCGTCAACCATACGACGGAACTCCTTGATCGCCGAGAGGGAGTGGGAGAGACGGTCCATGGTGTTGATCAGCGCAACAAGTTCTGTACGGCGCAGCGGCGGATCTTGTGAAGAATCTTTCTCGTCGAATTCGAATAGGACCTTGAGAGCTGTGCCGTAACCGTTCGTCTGTAGCTTGCCCCAAAGGCGGCACTTGTCGCAGCCAACACAGTCCATAATCCTGCTCACGTTCCTGAAGCGGTTGCGGAAATCCTCTTTCAAGACGACTGTGTCGGGGTCCTGGAACATGACCGTCTCGTCAAAAATCTCCGGGCCTGAAGGGAGTGCAGACGCTAGACGCAAAACCGAGTTCTTCGTACGCAGATCCTGTTCGGGGTCCTCCGAACAGAATGAGTAGTCCTGGATGTGTTGCTTGATCTTTCCGACCGCGCGCATCACAAGCGCGTAGTTGAAGTAGATGTTGGAAATGCGCTCAGGATAGTTGTGAAGTCGCTGCTCGTAACAGGCGAGGTTCGGTCCCCATTGACCGGTCGTTTGATTCAAGTAGTCCCAGCACAGATGTGTCGAGATGGACGCGTGCATACCAGAGATGACGCGGTGGAACACACGCTTCTCCAAGCAGGTGTCGTCGAACTCGACAGGGTCGAGACGCGCGACAGCCGTTCCGTGAGCGATGGCAGACTGGACCTTCTGCTGAAGACCGCCCTCTTTCATGGCGTTCCGCAATTGGTTTGCCGCCAGCATCTGCTGTTGGTTCCCGAACCCGCCAAATGGTGAATCCCCAAGTGGCGCAGATAGACCGATAGGTTGTCCAGAAGCCACCTTCGGCGGCTTGCTGAAGCAGTTCTCGCGATAGATGGCTTCCCAGACCTGCTGGGCACCCACTCCAGCATATCCAGTGAAGCGCTCCGGATTGTCCACAAGCGACACATAGTCTCCTTTCGCCGGGGCGAAGGCATCGTCCGGTACGCAATAGTCGCGCTCGTCGCACTCGTCGTCGTACTCGACCACGCAGCTTTCGTCGACGTTCTCACCCAGACTTCCGTGCAGCGGCCTCTTTCTCTCTTCTTTCTGCTCTTTCTTGCCAGGGTGATGCGCCGTAGGTCCTTCTAGCTTGCCCAGCTCTTTCGCGCGCCAGACCAGCGGTATGTCCTCCTCGTTATCCAATGTGTTCACCGCACATGCCACATTCCCACATATCCCGTTCTCGTCGTCCCAGAAGGGGCATTTCTTGCTGTACAAGCTCAGGCGGTAGTGCGAGAAGAAGTCGGTGTCTTGTGTAATCGAGTGGAGGTAGGGATGTATGGCGTCGTTCAGCTGTTCGAGGGTGCTGTAGCTTGCGCAGGCGTCTGACACTATTGCGCCGGGTTCCAGCTGAAAAGTGCTTTTAGTCTTGTCGCCATGGGAGGCAGAAAGGGGAGAGGGTGCTTTCTTGCTTACGTTGCAGACGTTTGGAGGCGAGGATTTGGACGCTGTAGGCGTGGCGTGACTGACAGCGTGCGAACTACCCAGCAGCGAGAAGACTGCCAGGTAGAACACCTGCGATGCTGTGCGCATCTTTGTCTACGGGCCAAAGCGTGCTACTATAGTCCTCCGGTCAGCAAACGTCTGCAGTGCGAGCGTCCCAAGCAGCGGAAACTTTGCGACTCGCGGTCCTGGGTACACTCACAATTAAAGAGTCGCCGGAAGATTAGCAACCGGATATTGGTGTGGGGTATGACAAGAGAAGCCAGAGTGCATTGAAACGCCGTTGACACGAATGGCAGGAGCACTGGCCGTGGCGGTGGTCGGATTAGGAAACCCAAGTCGAAACGGATGATCCGCGTAAATGAAGGACAAGGCGGGGGTATGTGAAGTGCAGGACAAAGCGACAGGCCTAAAGGACAGACTGCAGATTGAATTAATAACAGCGCCGGACCGGCGTTGTAATCACACGTTCATCGGACCACATGCGGAATTCGCAACGGTGGCCATTCGTTGTGGCGGTGCAGGGGGAAAGAAGTTACTCGGCCCTGACAGGTGGCACTAGCGGGGCGTAGGGCTGAGCCTCAACCTCAACAGTCCGCGGACCGACATCGTTGAATACCTTCTGGAGGGGAAATTCTGTGTTGCCAAGATTGAAGACCGGCAGCAATCTGACAACCTTTGGCTCGCAACACGTTGCAATGACAGACGTCCCTAAGCCAAACTGGCACGATGCCTTTCCCGCACCTCGTGTCACAGCACCGACCATCACACGTGAGGAGGTCTTGCCAGCACTCTCCTCCGGCGACTTGCTTCTTGTGGATGTGCGTCGGACGGATTACGAAGGTGGCACCATCAGGGAGAGTCTGAACATACCTGCGCACAGCTTCTATATGAACCGCGGGGTACTGTTCGACTTGTGCAAACGGGCTGGGGTAAAGAAGGTCGCCTTCTACTGTGGTGAGTATCAGTGCCTAGTGTCTTGTCTTGCGGGAGCTTCACAGTTATTTACGCGCAAATTGTTCTACCAATGCGAACGATTCCGCCAAGTGGCCTGTGGGTGGCGTGAGCACGTATTACGTCGCCTTGAGTACCTCCAAAGAGTCCACACAGTGTTCATGGTCAGTGCATGGTTGGACGGTGGCTGAAACACGACAGGTTCGTCAAATGGCAGAGGTCCTCGCTGCTCAGGATGGTTTGCAGATTACATCGCTGAAAAGGGCGATGGCCAGATACAGTCTCTGACCTTGGGTGGTGGCATTAAAGGATGGGTCAAAGCTGGGGGACAATACACACAACAAATGGAGGGCTTCGAACCTGAATACTGGAGGCAGTTCGACTAAGGTTCGATAAAACGATTGCGTCAAGACAGATGAATTAGGGCTTGAATTGTGTGTTATAAGGCGTATCTTATCCCATATACATGTGAGCTTCATTCATCGTCTGTATCGTCATCAATGACTCTGCGCACTCTCTTCCTTGGCACAACAGGAGCTGACTCCTCTTCGGAGTCGGAGTCTACGACGAAAGCCAGCTTCCCGTTCGCACCGCCGCCTGGCTTGATTAAAGGCGCATCATCGTCACTATCGCTAGTCACCACTGCATCATCGTCTGTGATGTCGCTCGTGAACAGCTTCTCAGCCCTTGCAGATCTCTTAGGCTTAGTGGCGGATCTGATCATTGCCTGAGTAGCTTTTCCAAGACCATTGAAGTCAAGACCAGGGAGACTTGATGCTGGGACTTCGTCTTCCTCTTCGACCGTCCCGTCGACGATAAAACTGTTTAGCTCAGAGTCTAATTTCCAAAGTGATGGATCCTCCTCTTCGCCGTCACTGGTATCACGCGAGCCTACTGTATCAGCCTGGGAGGCAATAAGGAAGCGTGGGTCCGTGGGCGGTGGAGATGACTCTTCGCCTTCTCCCGCCAGAGCCGACACCTTCCAGTTGGGCGTCTTTGTCCTTGGTGTCTGGCTCTTTGCTTTTGGAGGACGCATCGGCGTCTCCACTGCAGCAGTGATTGCAGCCGTTTCCTTGCGTGGGCGACCGCGAGAAGCTGGACTTTCAGGCGGTGCCTTCGTCTTCGGCTCAGACACTGATTTGGCCTTGGGCTTAGGCGGTGCCTTTGACTTGGCTTTAGGCTTGGCTCTTGTCGTGGTGAGTTCTTGCGATGCAGGGTCGTCGTCAGCCCACATGTCTTCGCATATAACGGTTCGCAACTCTGTATCTGCTACAAGAGCATCATCCCCCACACAATCTGACTCGTAGTCAGAATGGTGAAAGTTCTGCTTAAATGAAGCTACGTGGTCGCTGTTCATGGCATGTATTCGCTGCATTGTTGAAACAAATTCCCGTGTCTTCCGTCCAGGTTTTGACAAAAGCTCCGTATGAGTCAAGGTTCGCTGATGGTCTGCGTGCTGGCTAAGGTCTAGAGTGCTGACCATCGGGGCATCGTCGTCGTCATAGACGGTTTGGAAGCGTCTTTCTAGATCATTCTTCGCAACTTCGTCCAGTAATACTGCCTCGAGCGACGGCACTTCCAGCACCTCCTCGCTAGGATACGCGATGGCTAGCGCTTTCTTGCCGCGTCCTTTCGGGACGATCTCTTCACTCATGCGCCCCGCGGTGACGAAACCGGTCAGCACACCATCCGGCATGTGGAACTTCTTGGGTGGCTTCTTCGTGCGCCCATTCTTCTTCGGCTCTGGAAGCCAATCCTGCTGCGAGTTCTCCGGAGGTATCTCGACAGCTCGGCGATCAACTACGGGTTTGACGTCAGGTGGTACAATCCGTCGCGATATTTCGTCGTGGAAGGTGAAGTGTGACCCGTTTGCAATAAGCTCTTGCATCTTCTCATAACTGTCCTTCGCCTTGTTGGCGTCGTTCTCTTCTTTGCCCTGCATTTGAAGCATAATGATCTTTCCTTCACGCTTGCGACCGGTACGTCCCATCCTCTGCAACATGCGGATTGGCGATGCTTTTGAATCGTAACAAATGATGAGATCAACTTCGCCAATATCTAGACCTTCTTCCCCAATGGAGGTGGCGATGAGAGTATTAAAGGTGCCCGCTTTGAATTTATCAATGACTTCCAGTTGCTCTTTTTGGTTCATGCCCTCCGAATTTTTTGCTGTTGACTGTCCAACAAACACGCGGGGCCGGATCATGGGCTCGTGTTTCTTGAGTATGCGAACGATCTCTTCGGCGCTGTCACGGAAGTGAGCGAACACCATGATCCGGGTCTGAGAAGCGTTGGGCCCTTCGCCCGCGTTGACAAAGTGCTCTAGAATGCACTCTTGTACGTACTCAAGTTTGGGGTGGCCGGCGAAGTTCTCGTCGTTAACCCAAGTGTCCAGCCGCGTCATGAGTTTCTTGAATGCGTCGCTGTCGAGGATTTGCTTCCTGTACTTCGACTTCGTTTTGTGGCTATCATCTCTGAAGTCCTTCAATTTGGTATAGAACGGAGCCATACCATGAAACTTAAGCAAATCCATGCCGTGGGCAATAGATGCTAGTAGTGTCAAGATAGTGCGGACCATGTTCTTCACACCTGGGTTGGCATGTCGCCCCGCTTCATTCGTCCACTTGCTCGCCGCTTGCGTACAACCAAACGGAGTTAGAGTTCGAGGGTCGTTACTCCAGTATGCGCCCATTCCGGCCACTTGATTGACTAATGGCTGTAGAGCTTGGCTGTACAAGTCCATGCACATCTCCATCTCGTCGCTGTTTTGGAATACGCGCTTTTCAACCGTGCGCTGATGTACGTAGTTGCAAATGTCCATTGAGTTCTCTGTTCGGATTTCAACTCTTGAGATGTCTAGCCCGTCAATGACCTTCTGGACTGACTCGACGTCCGCGCCCGGAGTAGCTGTGAGAGCCAACACACGAAAGCTTTGGTTGAAGCGTCTCAAGAAACTTACTACTTCCACGTATGCGTAGGACCCAGTTGCTCGATGCGCCTCGTCAACTACAAGTAGAACAATCTTTTTCGGATCTGCATAGCCGTTTTTCAGGTCGTTCAACAATGTCTGAGGAGTCATGAAGAACACTCGTTTGCTCTTCCACTCCTCCGATCTGAGCCCTGGTTGGACGCCTCCTGTAAGCATGGTCGTAGCTGAGCGAGGTATGCCAGCGATTCCAAAACAGGCTCCAACCTGTTGGGAAACGAGCGGTTTTGTAGGCGCGACAAACACGATCTGTGATTCTGTTGTCCACCGATACCAATTCAGCATGATTGTCGCTGCGATGAAAGTCTTTCCTAGACCAGTCGGCAGGGCAACAAGAAGGTTGTGGAATAAGCCTCGCTGAACGATGTTGAATTGGTAGTCTCGGATTGTCCCAAGGTTTGTTGGATATACCCAAGTCTTTAAGGCGTCATGGTCTAGCTTGTGGTGCGTCGGAGGTTCTTGTCTCTGATCAACAACAAAGTTGTACCGCTTGTTCGCCTGAGATGGCGGGATCTGGCCACTAGCACTCTGCCGCCCAAAAAGGGTGGTTTGTCGTAGGCTGCCCTGGGGTGGCGCTATCCTCTTTCGAGTCTCTGCTAGCATGACGATATCACCATCGTCGTCCTGCTTCTGCGGTGATGCTGTGGATGACGAGAATGCGTCAGACGGTAAATCAGCCAGATCTTGCGTGTAATCATAGGCCAGCTGTGCGCCGGTTACCGAGGGCGACTTAGGAGGTCTGTCGTACTCAACAGGCGAGTCAGGTTCGTCCACGGCGACTGGCAAAATCGCCTTGGGTCGTGAGGAGATTGACTGCCTCCCAGGCAAAGCCATGGTCTTCATTGCATCTAAACCAGTCCATTTCGTAGGCTCTGCCGGTTGGTGCGCCCCAATGCTGGTTGGCTTCGCCCATATTGCACCTCTGGGCTTCCACGGGGGAGAATGCTCTTGTGGCGGTTGGGTGAAGAAGATGTCTGTCATGTCCAGTTCTGTTGTCGGTATATGTATGCGGTCTCGCCTCTTCTGAGCAACTGTTGCTCTTGCAGGTGAGGTATCATCGTCCTCATCAACATCATTGTTTCGTTGTTTGGATGCAGCCCGTTTCTTACGACTAGAAGGCTGCTTCTCGTGTGGCTCATCGCTTGTCGCATGCAAATTATCTTTGCCACTTGCGCAAAACGACCCATTGTCAGCTGCGGCATCGAACTCTTCTTGATCAGATGATGCTGCGAAAGGTTGCCGTTGTCGAACCGGTGTATTCCTCCTGGATGGAATGGGCTTGGCCTTCTCACGTGCTTGGCTGACCTTGCGGCGTTTGGTTGGTCGTGGCGACGGCTGGAATGCGGGCGTGTTTTCCTTCTCGACTTCAACCTGAGTCGCTGCATTCAAGAACTCTGTGTCGTCGTATCCGTCGCCGTAGTCATCACTGTCCGACATGATGTCGTACAGAGTTGGCAATGGCTGTTTCAACAGTGGCAATCCTGTTGCCTGGAGGATGTCGATGGTCAACGCGTTGTTGTTTCGTCCGCTCCTAGCGCGTTTTTTGGCGATCGAGCGGAGGAGGAACCCTGCACTTAGCTCCCGAACCTGCATGGCAACCATGCCGTTCGCAGATTAGCAGGTTACAAAGATATCTTGGGAGCCGTTACCCCTTTGTAACGTTCAATAAAGACTTGACGCTTCCCCACGTCTTTGAGTAATCTCGTACTCTCGCTTTCGAACAGATTCACTTCTTCGTTTACATTACACTCACTCGCTTGTAATTTTCAGTACTTATACTAATTTGTCACTCCCTTCGTCTTCTCACACAACGTTCATCGTATCACGCGACCTAATCTCCGCAATGAAGTACACCGCTGCTCTCCTCGCCTTCGCTGTCGGCGCTCTTGCGCAGTCCTCTGTTACCAGCGCTCCCGCGACCACCGCAGCACCTGGAGTTTCCCCTTCTATTAGCTGTCTTTCGTCTTGCGATCCTGCCGATGTGTAAGAGGAGTGTGCTCATGTTGTGTTGTGCACGTGCTTACACAATTGCAGTAACTGCCGGGCCTCATGCCTGGGCATTGCACGCCCCAACTCTTCCCAGGCCGTAGAGACCACCGAGTGCGCTGCCAAGTGCGACCAGGGTGACGGCACAGCCGAAGCCACCAAGAAGTACTCCGACTGCGTCCAGAGCTGCATTGCCAGCCTTTTCCCTTCGTCCCAGACTGGCTCTCAGATTCCTGGCGCAGCTGCTTCTTCCGGTGCTGCTGCTGGTACTGGTACCAAGTCTGCCAATCCCACCGCCTCGACTGGTACGCTCGATACCTTCATAACACTTGTTTCCACACTGACATCGATGCAGGCGCGTCTGGCTCTGGCTCTGGCTCAAATGTTAGCCAGACTGGTTCCGCTGCTTCTCAGGCTACCGGCGCTGCTAATTCCATCTCTGCTCGCATTGGTGGTGCTGGCCTCGCCGGCCTCCTGGCTGTTTTCGCCCTCTAGGTTGCCGTCTGAAAGCCCATGACAAATGGTTGCTCTGCTATTGAAGGAACAGTCAAAACATGGGATCCGGGGTGGCTTGTGTACATGCACGTTCAGAAATAGTTCGTTGTATCAGTGTGGTGGTACATTTGAGGGGTAAAGCGTCGACGGCGTGCGTTTTTCCAAGCTTATGAATATGGAGAACCAATAGCATTCCGTGCATGTGTTGTGCCTGAACGTGTTTTCGTTGAAACCTTGTTGCTCGTATCGTGGAGGGCACGTTGATAATTAGCCGTCGATGAGATCGGCACGAACTTCAGCAGCTAATGAGGTAGCGTAGATTTCGGTCTGAAGCTGCAGGTCAGGCGGGTAGTAAGCGGCGCCCAATGACGTACGAAGAAGCAAGGGTAGCCGCACATGAATTTTAGAAATGCCAACAGGACCGTGCTATCATGCCGCGGAAGACTGCCGAAGAAATTAAGATAGAACTGTGCTTCACGATGGCGTGGTGCAGATGCTCCTTGGATAGCATGCAGCATCTGAGCAGGTTGTCGGTCTATGTGGCACATGCGCTGACGCAGCTAAGCTAATCGAAGTTCGCCCATGTGCGGACATTGCTCGCACCACAGCAAGGTAAGAAATATCTCCTTAGAAATACCAGTAAGTGCGCAGTATTTCTAAGACTGAAGGGAGCAGCGGTAGGGTCCGCTCTCAGTGTTAATTGTGCCTCCTTGAAAGCCTTTCATTGGGAACGTCGGTTTGACACAGTAAGCTTCTCCAATGCGTTCTTCAAAATATGCGTACCATGTTCGCTGTTTGTACCATAAACGGAGACCGTTCGCTGATTGGTCAGTTTTGATGCTGGATCATCAGGCTTGGTTGCAGATACTGTGCTGAGCAGAGTCTACTTATTCAAACTGTTGCATCGTGCCCATTTGACCACTTGTTCTGTTGACGTCAACAGACGACGAAACAGTCGGTCAACAGTTTGGAGTCCTGGTTAATTGGAGAGTGTCATTTCTGAGCAAAATAGGGTTAGCGATTGAGCTCACACGTGTCATTTTGGAGCGGCTACGATTGGTAGAGTACAAGGCATGCTACAGCCAGAAACGAGGTATCTGAACGGTTGCTGCGGTTGTCCTCTGACGATAAGAGTAACGTGGATTTGTCGCGAAGTCCAGACCACGTAACGATCTTCGAGTACAACATAGGATTGCCAAAACGTCGAACAAATCTGTAACGCAGTTGACCGAGGTGGAGCTGTGTGCCTTTTGGTCTCAAAGGTCTCCCAACGTTACCAGCAGTGTCTCTTCGGTCCCTGGCATTGTATTCGGTATGTTCAAGTGGAGGTTCCAGGCACGGTCCGATCGTCCAATCAGAGCGTTTGTGTCTAGCGAGTGGTGGCTGAGGGCTGCATGGCGCCCGGCAGAAGCACGGCCAAAGGCAAGTCAGTCGTGGTAATGGATCTGCCCCCCCACTGGATTAACGGCGCAGACCTTGTCGTATGCATTATCGATGCGCCTGCCACGCAAGAAGATCGCTTGGATGTGCGCGCTGGTCTCGACGGCCGCCTTGTCACTTGGGTTCATCGAGGTCGGCCCGTAGCGAAGGAAGTGGCCGGAACGTGGTGAGATCTAAATGTCGCAACATCATCGCTGAGATGATCGACCAAATGTTGGAACTGTTCACTCCTGCATTGTTGCACTGGTAGTAGCTATATATCATCGTACCACCTTCGTGGATGGCAAATTTGGGTGGAAGCGTTGATGGGCTCTTTGTCAGACCAAGACCAATCCTTGAAAACGCCCAGACCCACTCAAGACATCGACACTTCTGGAGGTCGTCAACGGTGCTCGTGGATGCAGAGAAACCCAGGGCGGTCCAATCACCACCCCTGACCTGAATAATCTACACGTGTAACCACCACGCAGAAAAAGGGCTGATGTTGGTTGGGGGCACATGAGAGCTTAATCCACACTGCGTGTCTGTTGTCGCGCATCTTCACCCTCTGTGCTAAGGAGTCAATATTCGACAAACGAAACGCCAGGGTTTTAGTGACCGGAGAATCATGTCGCTGCCGTCGGCGTGCTCTTCCAGGCGATGGTCCAGACGTTGTGAACACGATGTATGCGACGGTAATGTGTGAACTTCAAACGTAGGTGTCGCGGGCATAACGAAGAGTACAAGTACCAGCTCACATTCCAACTTGACCAGACGCGCCCGCGATGCAGGCCAGTACGAGTGCGGGAAGGGTACGGCCGTCAGGCTCTCGAAGCCCGCAGGTGCGAATTGATACAACACTTAGCGTATAGTGGCCCATGCGCCAGTCTAACGTGCAGGGCTCCGCGGTCCTCCCATGCTTCCTTCCTCTTGACTTCTTCACACTCCGGCTTCAGATCCCCATCATCTTCTCGCCCGACACGCCCTGGCCCCTTGCCCCAGGCTCATAGCGAATCTCACCAACGGCTAGATTCTGCCAACACCCATTTAATCCTCGACATTACTGCTTGCAGTCTGTGACTTCGAAGTTCTGCGTTCTACGCCATTGGTCCTTCTATGCGACCTCGATAGTCGCTCCTTTTCAACATTTCACCTGCCAGGGCTTTTACGCCGGCTGTGTAACACAGCTCGCAGCCCATACTGTCCTTTGCGGCAGCAAGCCGTCAGGATGGATGTAAAAAAAGAGAATGGCGATGCCCCAGTGTCTCAAACCGGGGATTCGGCCAACGCGGATTCAGTGCAGAGCGAAGGTGACGCGCAAAACGGTGAAGTGAACACCACCAACGCCACAGAAGGGGCAACGCCTTCAAAAGGCACCAGCAAGGCTTCATCTACGAGGGCCTCGACGCCTGTAGCTTCCATTCCAGAAATTCAACATGCGCCACCTGATCCCATTGACGCGACCCAAACCATGGATGTGGACCAGCTACCACAGGAGGCGAAAAGTAACGAGTACGATGCAGTGCAGCCTTCGAGAAAAGGCTCAGAAGAGGCTGCAGCTGCGCCGTATGGAACGCGATCGCGTAACCGTCCGGGCAGGTCACGCATCAATTACGCCGAAGACACAGAAATGGATTTCGAGATGACAGCCCCTGCAACGACAAACGGAAACGCGTCTGATCCGCCATTGCGTGGTACTGTTAGCGCCGAAAGTGGTCAACCTGCAGTTGTGAGTGCGAAGAAAGGTGCGAATGCAGGACAGGGAAGTGCGCCGTGGGGTAATCCCGGACCCAATCCAAAAGACACCCAGGCGAACCTCAGTGTTTCCGGCTCGTCGGCAACCACACCAGCACCTCAGCCCACCACGGTGCAGTCCACATCAAAGCGGCGAAAGAATGCCGCCAAAGAGGCCACCAACGGTGCTCAAGCAAATGCACCTGCGCCAAGCCAAGCTTCGAAGCGCGGTGCTCAAGCTCAAGTCCAGGCCCCAACAGCACCTCCCTACACGCGAGAATCCAACATGATGACATTCGAGTTCAGCGGTGCAGTATTGAAGGATGGACGTTTGCAAGCAGACGATGGTCAGATCGTATCGATTAATGGTGAGTCTCAACCTCTCTTCTGCCGCGGCTGACAGTAGCGGCGTTGCGCCAGCCACGTCCTAGCTTGCGATTTCTAATGCGGCGTCTAGACCAAGTGTACCTCGTGTGTGAGCCGCCCGGGGAACCATACTATCTGTGTCGCATTATGGAATTTATCCACAAGGAAAACGATCCGAACCTACGAGTAGATTCATTAAGGGTGAATTGGTTCTATCGACCAAGGGATGTCGGACGCTACAATAATGACACTCGACTGGTTTATGCGACCATGCACTCGGACCTGTGTCCTATAGCCTCCTTGCGAGGAAAGTGCAACATCCTGCACAGGAGCGAGATTGGCGATCTTGACGAATACCGCAAAGGCAAAGACAGCTTCTGGTTCAACCAGGTCTTCGATCGCTTCATCCATCGTTGGTACGATGTCATTCCTACCTCCCAGGTCATCAACGTCCCCGTAAAGGTCAAGAGGGCTCTGGACGAGCGCTGGAAATATATTTGTCTCGAAACAAGCAGGGTGAAAGAACTGACTAGCGCGGTCAAGTCTTGTAAGCGCTGCGTTGGCTATTGTGCATCGTAAGTCCTCGGTAAGCTCTCTTCTGACGTATGCTAAGCCGTACAGAAACGACTCCGTAGAATGCGCGGTATGCCACAACACTTATCATATGAATTGTGTACGTCCGCCGTTACTGAAAAAGCCGTCGCGAGGTTTCGCTTGGGCTTGTGGACCGTGTAGCAGGGCACAGGAAAAGAAACTTGAAGCTCGACGAACTCCGCTCCTGGGCACTACAAACGAGGATGGCGAGGAAGAAGAGGTCATTGACGAGGAAGAAGAAGAAGCTGGCAGCGACAACGCCACAACTCCTGATCCCGAAAGCCAAGTCGACCTTCATCCGGGTACACAGGCTGAGATTGCTCTTGCAAAGATGTGGCCTATGCGATACTTGGGCATCCATTGTCGCGTAGAAGATGCTTTGCAGTACGATGACCGGGCTATCTACCCACGCGCTAGCTCTCGACTAGGCCCGCGACATCAAGCGAACGTGAACGTCTGGCACGGACAACCGGTGGAATTCGTTAAGCCAGCGGAGATCAAGAAGCGTTACGTCAAGTCGACGAACAACAAGAAAGAGGGCAAGCTCACTAAGGAAACTGTTGCGGCCATCGAGGCCGACAAAGCGGAGAAAGCTAAACGCCCTAAGTGGGTCATGGACGAACCGATGGGCTACGTTCGTCGTGGCGAAGATCTGCCGAACAAGGATTCAAAGTGTACCGCGGAATTGATCTTCAAGATGCCTCCCCTGGGCGTACATTCAACGCGCGGGGAGGATGACTCGCCGACAGTCACTGAAGAGCAAGTCAAAGCGTACATGGAGCGCGCGAAAGCTCTGGCAAAACATGTCGGAGTTGAGTCGTACAATACCAACTTTCTGACCAAGGCGCTGGCGCTGTACACGAAACATCAGTACGATGCTGACGCAGCTCTGAAGCAGGTCAAAAAGCTCGACAAACGCAAGGATCTGAAAGAGCCGGAATTGACGAAAGAGGAAGAGAAGAAGTGGAACGAGGGCGTTGCCAAATACGGCTCCGAAATCAGAAATGTTCGTCTGCATACCAGCAAGACAATGTTTTATGGAGACGCCGTACGGTACTACTACATGTGGAAGAAAACCCCCAAAGGCAGGGAGATCTGGGGCTCCTACAGCAACCGAAAAGGCCGAAGCAAGAAGGTCGAACCGGACGCGCAAAGTCGACTGTTGGACGATGTTGCTGACAACCAAGACGACTCGGCATTTGACAACGAGAAAGCTGTGCAGCGCAAGCGCAACTTTCAATGCAAGTTCTGCACGACTCGCCATTGCCGGCAGTGGAGACGTGCTCCTGGCGTCTCGCCTGGCCAAATGATACCTGCAGACGGTCGGGCGAAAGACAAGTCGGGCTTCGTCGTGGCTCTTTGCCTGCGCTGTGCAAATCTGTGGCGCAAGTATGCAGTGAAGTGGGAGAATGTCGATGAGATTGCTAAGAAGGTGGCCCAGGGTGGTGGCAAAGCCTGGAAGAGGAGGATTGACGAGGAGTTGCTGCGAGAAGTTTATGCTGCGCAGACCGAGCCCAGTCCGGTACCCAGCGCACCAGAATACCAGGAACTCCCTGCTGCGGCAGCCCAGGTCATTGGCGAGCCTGCTAAGAAGAAACAGAAAACAAGCACAGTTGGCAACGGAGACAGTGGCACTTCAACCCCCAATAACGAGGCTGCTGCCTCGAAGAAAAAGGAGAAAGAGAAGCCTGCACCGCAACCTAAAGCTCCTACGCCTCCACCAGTCCCTGCGCAGCCTCGACTAAGAACGTTGCCTTGCGCTGTCTGCCGATCGGCAGATGGTGTGCGCTTGGAATGCGCTGCTTGTCGCTTGACGGTGCATAAGTCCTGCTATGGCGTTGAAGATAATCGACAGGCAAACAAGTGGTATTGCGACACGTGTAGAAACGACAAGAAGGAGAGCGTGTCATATGTAAGTTACACCCAGGAGTGGTGTCTCCGTAATCTAACAGGTCCAGACATACGAGTGCGTCTTATGTCCTCATAAAGTCACAGAACAAGACTTTTACGAACAGCCTAAAGTCACACATAAAAAGAAGAGTGACCGGGACAGGGAGAAAGAACGGATGGAGAAAGAGCTCATCGACATTGCCAGAGAGGAATATCGTTTTCGACAAATGGAGAAAGGTCGACCAATTGTCCCTCGTGAGCCGCTGAAGCGTACCGCAGATAACAACTGGGTTCACGTATATTGCGCGCTCTGGCATGCGGAGGTGAGATTCAGTAACGCCAACCGCCTGGATATGGTAGAGGGAGTCGGTGCCAGCACCCTTCGGTACGACCAGATCTGCAAGCTTTGCAAGACCAACAACGGGGCCTGCGTGTCGTGTTTGCAGTGTCATGCCAACTTCCACGTCGGTTGTGCGCATGAGCGTGGTTATACGTTTGGATTTGACATGACACCCGTCAAAGCCACCCGAAGAGACGCAGTGCCTACAGTCACCCTGAACGGAGACACGGGCACAATGGTAGCGGCTATCTGGTGCAAGGAGCACACTCCAAAGACGCCTGTGCATCCAATCAACGAAGAGGTGGAAGGCTCTGATATCGTCGCGTTGCAGCTCTTTGCTCGTGAGTTCAAACAGGCGGACCTGACACTTACGGGTACGGCTCGCAAAGCCAATTTGGTTGATCAATCGACACGGACAATTTCACAGCCTGCGCCAGCGGTGGCCAACCGTCGGGCATCTGCCGTCACAGCTCAGACACCTACCTCAGCTCGAGGCCGCCACTCGAACGTTGGGTTGCCAATCAAGGAGGAGTCTGCTGAACCATCACCACCCAGGCCGGAGCGGAATTGTGCCCGGTGCAAGATCGATGCCAGCCCGCGATGGTGGAAAGTCGAAGAAAAACCAGAGGCTCCACCGCGCACATCAGTCGCTGATGGCCAACTGAGAGCCAATGGCGTGGAGACGAATGGTCACGGAGCTATAGATCAGGATTTACGCGTCGTGAACGGACACCCTCCCAACGGTGCTGACGATCGCCCAATGATCGATGCACCAGCTACGACAGGCCGTGGTCACTTGCACCTGGACACGAGTATCGCAGCAAACTCGCCTTCATCGTACTTGTGTCAGAAGTGCCATTGGAAGAAAGAGCAGGGCATTGATGACGATGAAGCTCGAGAGCGATCCAAGTCTGTGCTTCCGGAACCCCAACAATTACCTCTCCGCTCTCCCATACAAGCATACATTGCACCGCCACCTCCATCTGCTCTGCCGTCTTGGGTTGCTCCGGGCGGTCCCCCACCCATGCTGCCAAATCAGCCTCCACCATTGCCGGCCTGGCATAGTGCTGGGCCTCCTGGACCCCCGGCGGTATCCCACCCCCCGCCTCATCACCTTCAGAATGGCATTGGATATGCTCCGCCGCCACCCGTTGGCCACCACACGCCGTTTCATACACCCTACCCACCTCCCAACGGGTACCCTTCCCACACAGGGCCACCAGTGCATCCGCAAATGCCACCAGCACCTATGCGTGCTCCCTATGCCCCGCCGTCAACCGGACCTCCTCCACCACTCCATGTCAGCAACGGCGCGATGATGGTGAATGGTATGCATTCGCCGCATAACATGCCGTACTCGCCAACCCACCCTCATGAATATCATTCTTCTCGTTCGACGGAGAGTCCGTTCGCGGCGCCTCCACCGTCGATTCCACAGTATGCGCTTCACCGCGGCAGCCCCGCGCCAGGCCGACCAGAAACGCCACGGGACACGGTGATGCGAGACGCTCCCTTGGTGACGTCTGCTCCTAGCGAGCGGGCCAACACGGGTGCCAGCGCCAGCCCTTCGCTTCGGAATTTGCTGCATTGAATTGAATTTTCATTTGTCCTATTTCTACGGCTGTAATTCTACGATACCTAGGGCCATTATACCGGCGTTGTCGCTGCCTATGTAGCATTTCCAGCATTGAGCGCAGTGTAGCCCTTTGTGGGGTAAGGGGGAGCCAGAGGCGCGCTGGCTGGGTTGGGTGTATTGCATTGAAGTCTTTATTGGGTACTGCAAGGGAGTCGGTGGGACGATACCACATGTTTCTTCATTTTCTTCTGCGTTGTTTTGCTTGGCGGAGTGGAGGTGGGAGGCGACGAGGAGATTGTGCACTCTCGCATCAGCGTGGGGCAGTCAATCGGCCAGTAACGTAGAGAGATATGACATTGCAAACTTTGAATAAGCTTGGCTGGACTCGCGTTGCTGTTGTGAGGGAGGGACCATGAGGTGCCCGCGACCCCGTCCAGCGCCACAGTTGAGCGGTAAGGCTGGGCAGGAGTTTGGCCAAGGTTCCCCCTTGTGTGGCGCGCTAGACGAGCATGCTAATGCAACGCTTGCGCGGCGATCGACAGGCTCCAACCACTCTCCCGGCGTTGGCGGACAAGGCTCGAGGAGTCGAGGGAGTCTCCAGCCACAATTTTGATATCATCTTGTATAAACTCGCTTCTGCATTTCGCGATTCTACCATCTGATTTTATTTATTGTATTACCAGCAGCAGGAAATAAATCCCTCAACCTCGTTTGTCGTTTGTCGTTGGAGATACTCCGACTCGTACTCCCCGACTCCGTGAGGTCCGGGCCTGAAACCCTCCCACCACGATCCCGAAACCCAGCGCGTGCGACATCTCTGAACTGCAACGCTGCACGTCAGATCCCCGGAGTGTTGGACGACCGAACGAACAGTCGTCGACTAGAGGGTTTGGGCTCTTATACACATACACATACACAGCCACGCTATCTGCGCGTTCCCGGGATCCTCGGCTGCAACACTGGGTTTGGGTTGCTGTTATCCCTTTGCTCGCCCTGGCTTGGGGTTTCGTGGTACAGCTGCTTGCTTGCTCTCTCCTCGCTCATCTCTTGAAGTGTGTGTTATCGAGCACTTGTGGTGGTTTTTTCTTCTTGTTATATTCTGTCCAGCGGTTCAACAGCCTCTACATCTACGCTACACAACACAGCCATGGTCTTGGCGAAGAGATACTGCCTCGAGTATGTCGACGGCACGATTGAATGTTTCCGCGACGGAGGGTTTTGGTACACCACGGTATGTTTGTTCTGCTGGTGGTGCTGGACGGACGACCGTACTAACGACACGACAGAAAGGCCAGATAATCAAATGGTCGATCCTAGGCAGTCTATTCGGCCTGTTCATGCTATGGTTCATCGGCGGCTATATCCACGCCAAAAGACGGATGAAGAAGGGAAAACCGCTGCTAGCCTACCACCGCGTACGCACATCTCAGACCCTTGTTCTGTATTTCAATGTCCACGACTAATAGATATAACAGTTCCTCGTCTCTTACCAAGAACGCACCCGCTACAACCAAACACCACAAAACCACTTCGCCTTCTACGCGGCGCAGAACCCGCAGGCGTACCCCAACAACCGCCCGCCGTACCAGCAGCGCGCAGACGGCTCGTGGCCCGAGCCCCCGCCGCTGTATAACGGCGGGGACGCGCCGCCGGGGTACTTTGCGCCGCCGGGCGCCAGCAAGGCGAATCCGAACCAGAGCGGTGCGCAGACGGTCGAGATGCCAATGTACGGGGCGCCGGTGGGGGCCCAGCAGAGCGGGGTTGTTGGGGGGAGTGCAGGAGATGTAGAGCAGGGGAGGACCGAGGAGTTGCCGCCTAGGCCGCCGCAGAAGGTCAAGGCGGTGTTGAAGGGGTTCACGGATCGGTTTAGGAAGTAGAGGGGAAAGAAGTGTGGCTGGATCATGCTTTGTGCTGTGTTATATTATGCTAATTGATATAATGGGATGGAAGTACCTAGGGGATATGTTGATCTGGAATGTGAAGACAGTCAGTCCAAATCCATGGCATCTGCATCCGTTTCGTCGTTCTGAGCCACATCCACACCCACTTGTCCCACTTGTCCCACTTGTCCCACGACCCTCTCAGGCTCGGTAACAGGGCTAAGCTGCTTATCGCGAATGCGCTGCCGCGCTTCAACAATAGCCTTGCGGACGTTGTCCTGCTCCTCGGGCAGCGTCAGGCTGGCGGGGACGTTGTACAGGACGACCTGGTTGTGCTCGGTGGGCTTGGGGGGCGGGCCTAGCAGCACGTGGCGCGGGATCTTGGAGAGGTGCTTTTCTATGTCGGAGAGGAAGACGGGGTGCTCGTCGTCGGACTCGATGTCGCTCAGCTCGGCGGCCAGGTCGTGGATGTAGACGCGGTGCGGTGTGTCTTCGACCAGCATGGCGTCGGTGTCGGCCGGGGTGGTGGTGGGTGTGCGCGGGGCGCGTTGGCGCTTGGGTTGGGGGGCATGCGGGGCATGTAGTGTGGACGTTGATGTCGGTGTCGATGTCGACGTGGTGCGCGGGCTAGACACGGGCAGGTACAGGCGGGCGCTCTTGTGGGCGTTGTCGAGGTTCAGCAGGTCGAAGCGCTTGCTCAGACGCTGCTCGCCGTCCAGGGCGCCGTCAGCCGGGCGCTTGGTACCGTGGGTGCCGTGGGTGCCGTGGGTGCCGTGGGGTGCGCTCATGGCTGGCGACGGCGGTGGAGGCGCATGGTGGTGGTGGTGTTGGTTGGTGCCGGGCAGTGCGAGTGCAGCCATCCATGACAGCTCTGTGCGTGTGCGTGTGGGTGTCTGTCTTTCCCGGTCTCTATCTCTCTTGGTCTGTATCTCTCCCAGTCCTCGGCAGAAGTCAATCTGTGCTGTCTTCCTACACAGGAGGAGCACGGTCTGGTTTATGTCGACAGCTCGCGCTTCTAGGCGATTCCAGAACTAGCGTCGAGCCCGGTCGAGTCGACGCGCTTCCATTCATCTGCAGCCCTGCCTCGCCTGCCTCGCCTGCCCCGCCCCGCAGCGGCGCCCGCGGTTTTGGTTTGGCCAAATGCTGGAAACATTCTTAGGAGCTCGCCTGAGTCACCCAGCTCTGCACCGCGGCCTGCCACTGCCACGCCCGCTGCCACTACTACCACCACTACCGCTGCCACCGTCCCTGTCACGGTCCCGCCCCCGCTGCTCTCCTACAACACCCTCACACCGCACCCCGCCGCCGCCGCTGCTGCACTCCCCCACGGCGCGCTTCCTCTCCTCGACCCCGCCCCTCTTCGTCTTCACACGCGCGCCGGCCGCACCCACAATGGCCACCGATGCCAACGACCACCCCCAGTGGGCCGCTGCCAAAGTGCGCCAGACCTTCTTGGACTTTTTCAAGGAGAGGGGACATACGTTTGGTACGCCTGCCGCCGATAGTCCTCACAGCACTGATAGCACCTATGCTCGCCCTCTCACGCCCACATGCACTCACATGCACTCTCACGCCCAAATACACTCACATGCACTCTCTCACTCACCTACACCTACACGCACACACCCACCCACTCACTCACCCACCCACCTACCCAAGTGCTCCACTGACACCCTGCAGTCCCCTCGTCCTCGGTCGTCCCCCTCTCCGACCCCACCCTCCTCTTCACCAATGCCGGCATGAACCAGTACAAGTCCATCTTCCAGGGCACCGTCGACCCCGCCTCCGACTTTGCACAGCTCAAGCGCGCCGCAAACTCGCAAAAGTGCATCCGCGCCGGCGGCAAGCACAACGACCTCGACGATGTCGGCAAGGACAGCTACCACCACACCTTCTTCGAGATGCTCGGCAACTGGTCCTTTGGCGACTACTTCAAGCAGGAGGCCATTGGCTTCACCTGGGAGCTGCTCACAAAAGTATACGGCATCGACCCCAAGCGCCTGTACGTCACCTACTTCGAGGGCGACGCTGCCGGTGGCCTGGAGCCCGACCTCGAGGCCAAGGAGCTGTGGAAGGCCGTTGGCGTCCCCGAGGACCAGATCCTGCCTGGCGACATGAAGGACAACTTCTGGGAAATGGGCGACCAAGGCCCCTGTGGTCCTTGCTCCGAGGTTCACTACGACCTGCGCGAGCCTGTCAATGGCGAGTACAGAAACGCCGCCTCGCTCGTCAACGCAGACGACCCCGAGGTCATTGAGATCTGGAACAACGTCTTCATGCAGTACAACCGCGAGTCCGACCGCTCGCTGCGGCCCCTGCCCAACAAGCACATCGACACCGGCATGGGCTTCGAGCGCCTGGTCTGTCTGCTGCAGAAGAAAATGTCCAACTACGACACCGACGTCTTCACACCCTTGTTCGACAAGATCCAGCAAGTCACAGGCGCGCGGCCCTACGGCGCAAAGTTCGGCAAGGAAGACCCAGACGGCATCGACACCGCCTACCGAGTCGTCGCCGACCACGTCCGCATGATGTCCTTTGCCATTGCCGACGGCGGCGTCCCCAACAACGTCGGCCGTGGCTACGTCGTGCGACGCGTCCTGCGACGAGGCGCCCGCTACGCCCGCAAGTACTTCGAGACGGACATTGGCGACTTCTTCTCCAAGATCGTCCCCACACTGGTCGAGCAGATGGGCGACATGTTCCCGGAGATCAAGAAGAAGCAGCAGGATATCATCGAGATTCTTGATGAGGAAGAAAAGGCCTTTGCCAAGTCGCTGGATCGCGGTGAGGTCATCTTCGAAAAGTACGCACAGAAAGCAAAGGCAAAGGGCTCCAACGATCTGCCTGGAGACGATGTCTGGCGGTTGTACGACACCTACGGCTTCCCCGTCGACCTCACAAAACTCATGGCTGAGGAGCGCGGACTCAACATCAACGACAAGGAGGTCGAGGAGGCGCAAGAAAAGGCACGCGAGGCTAGCAAGGGCGACAAGAAGGCTGCTGGTGTGGTCGTCAAGCTCGACGTGCACGACCTAGGCGCCCTCGAGAACATGCCCGAGGTCCCCAAGACCGACGACAACGCAAAGTACGGCCGCGAGAACATCACATCCACCATCAAGGCCATCTACCACAACAAGCAATTCCTGAAGAGCACAAAGGATGTTCCTCAGGGAGAGCGTTTCGGCATTCTGCTCGACAAGACCAACTTCTACGCGGAACAGGGTGGTCAGGAGGCCGACTACGGAAAGCTGGTCATCGACGGCGAGGCCGATTTCACAGTGGACGATGTCCAGGTGTATGCTGGCTACGTCCTGCACACCGGCTACCTCGGCGAAGGTGAGCTGAGCGTCGGCAGTGAAGTCATCGCCGAGTTCGACGAGCTGCGGAGAAACCCCATCCGCAACAACCACACCGGAACCCACGTCCTCAACTACGCCCTCCGCGAAGTCCTCGGCAACGAGGTCGACCAGAAGGGCTCGCTCGTCGCACCCGAGAAGCTGCGCTTCGACTTCTCCCACAAGGCCGGCCTCTCCGACGCCGAGCTCGAGAAGGTGGAGAAGATCTCCTCCGACTACATCCGCCAGGACTCGCAAGTCTATGCCAAAGAAGTGCCCCTTGCCACCGCCCGCGGCATCAACGGCCTGCGCGCCGTCTTTGGCGAGACCTACCCCGACCCCGTGCGCGTCGTCTCCGTCGGCGTACCTGTCGAAGACCTCATCGCAGACCCGCAGAAGGAAGAGTGGTCAAAGCTGTCGATTGAGTTCTGCGGTGGCACACACGTCCTCAAGACGGGCGAGATCAAGGAGCTCGTCATCCTCGAGGAGTCTGGCATCGCAAAGGGCATTCGCCGCGTCATCGCCGTGACGGGCCAGGAAGCCTACGACGTGCAGCGCATCGCCAACGAATTCTCCGAGCGCCTCGATGCGCTCGAGAAGCTGAAGTTTGGCGCGCAAAAGGAAAACGACGCCAAGCGCACCCAAGTCGACCTCAACAACCTCACCATCTCAGCGCTGACCAAGAACCGCTTCCGCGAGCGCATGACCAAGATCAGCAAGTCGATTCTCGACGAGCAAAAAGCCGCCGCCAAGGCCGAGCAGAAGAAGGTGCTCGACCAGGTGACTGCCTACTTTGACGACGCGAGCAAGACGTTCCTCGTGCAGAAAGTAGACTACACAAGCACCGTCAGCAAGACCATCAGCGATGTGGTCAAGACCATCAGCGGGCCCAAGAGCGCCCTCAAAGACCGCAGTCTGTACCTCTTTGCCGCGAGCCCCGAGGAAGGCAAGGTCGTGCACGGCTGCTACGTGTCCGAGGTATGTCCTATCTTCATTCTGTCATTCCAAAAAGCAGCATTTGCTAACCACACACAGCCCTTCAAAGCCAAAGGTGGCGACGGACCAAAGTGGGCAGCGGCCGTCACGCCCATCATCGGCGGCAAAGCAGGCGGCAAGCCCGGCGCCCCGACGGCCATCGGGCAGGGCACCAATGCAGAGAAGGTAGATGAGGGCGTTGAGGAGGCGACAAAGTGGATTGAGAAGCTGGCATTGTAGAGACGTATTCATGGGTTGTATTGTATGAGTTGAGATGGATGATATCAGATGTTAGTCCTAAGGAGCGACAGGAACAAACCTTGACGCAATGATATGGTGAATGGAATAAGATGATGTTTTAACATTCAAAATCTACTCATCCTAATCTATATCTCCCTATCTATACAGACACACACACACACACACACACACACACACACACA